>UYYA01004147.1:127714-159333 GCA_900624975.1 Angiostrongylus costaricensis | reverse complement strand
AATGGGACAACGACTGGCTCCAAGCCTTGCCATTGCATTTATGTCTGAGGTGGAAGCACCGGTGACTGATCTCGGGCCGCTACTCTACTGTAGGTATGTAGACGACTGCTTTGTCCTTTGCTCAACACAAAAGGAAATGGACAAATGCTTCGAATTGTTAAACGCACAGTCAGAGTATATCAAGTTCACCCGAGAAAAGCCGAAAGAAAAATGGCTTCCATTTTTGAACGTACAAATTCACCTATCAGAAAATGGCTACATTACAAAGTGGTACCGAAAGCCAAGTAGTAAAAACATCTTGGTTCATTACCTCTCCTCTCACCGCTCTCACACGAAAAGGGCGCTTATAAAAAACATGTTTCGAACAGCAACCAACGTGTGCACGGGAAGAGAGCAGAGAGAGAAGTCCCCGAACTTGGCACGGCAAATAGCCATTTCTAATGGCTACGAAACTGTAGCTCAGGATAGGTGTAGAGGAAATCGTAGGCCTCCAAACGACAACTCTAGCGATAGAAGGGTTCCGTTTATCCTACCCTTCATCTCAAATGACATAAGTACAGCTATAAAACGCTGCTTAAGAAGGGCGGGCTTAGAGAATTCGGTGAGCGTAGTTGAAATACCACCGAGTAATCTTAAGCGCCAGCTAGTTCGTAACCGCCTATATGACCGTCTATGTGCAACTCAAAATTGCATAATTTGCCCCAGTGGTAGAGACGATGATTGCATGAGCTCGGGTATAGTTTGTCTGATCTCCTGCAAGACGTGTGGTGACGAATACATTGGCGAAACGGGTAGACCCCTCTGTGTTCGCATGAAAGAACACCTAGCCGGCAAAAATAGACCAAATACCCCGCTAGGCACGCATAGGACCCAGAGACATAACGGGGACGACTTCGAAGTATGTGTCACGATCCTCGCACGCGAATCGAGAACACAGGCGCGAAAAGCTCTCGAGGCACTCTAGATTAATTCCAGAAATCCGAAAATGAACCGCAGGGAAGAATGCCTCATTATCACGCGTGATATAGGGCAGTATATAAGACTGCTTTTCTGATATGAGGGGCACATTATACTTCCACGTGATTTCTGTGCGGTTGGTCTCTACGTGACATACTTAGTGGAAACCTCATGGGAAGCGGTGAGTGTGCAAAGCTGTGTTCAAAGTGATTGAAATCTTGGTTTGGAGTTCCTTTGTTTGGTTATGGAGGCGTCTGGCCGAGTGGATTGCTATTAACTTGACCTTTCCAGGCTCTGAGGAAGGCGAAATCCGCCGAAACGTCAGCTTAATCGTGAACAAAGAATAATAACACCTCGCGTTTGCTCAACAAAAATACGAAGAAAAGTACTGGCTTAGTTTCAAAAACTGGCAGGAACAATCCTATGGAACGCACATCAAGACTTCATTCGCAATACCAAGATAAGCTACGCTCAGCGTGCCGATAACACAGTAACCAGCGGATTGAGGATTGTAGAAAGAAATCCAGGAAAGGTAGGAGATCTATGGTAGGATAGTGCTGTGAATGATGTCTATAATAGCTTAATCACACTTGAAAAAGAGTTAGATCGCCTAGGAAGCAAACAATCCCATCGTCATCAATCAATGACACCACCTAACTGGTATGTCTTCAACGAGCGTTCAGTAACAACTAAGCGACTTCTGCGTTTACGATGCTTTAAAGGATTGCGACAGGAAGGTCTGAGAAGCAAAAAATAACCTCGAAAACGAAACAGAAGTTGTCGCAAGCAAAAGATAATCCGACGAAGCATTGCTACCACAATGATGAGAAAATACAATGATTGCAGCCAAGACATTTTCCATGTTCATATACGACATCTACTTGGAAGTCTTCGGAGTAGTCATCTTCACGTAGTATTCAACGCAAACAGCAGAAAGTTGGCACTGTTCCACATCGATGTTTGTAGACAATGTTTCCTACAAAATACCGAATGTCTGCATACACTTCTCAAACGATTTAACAGTAACTTTTTATACAAGCTATTGCACCGCTTCCTCACGTAATTTTTATAGCTGCCGCAGTATCGCTGCCAAACTTGCTTTCCGAAAGAGTTACTTGTTGCATCGTTTTCGTATGAGTTTTCCGTGCAAGCAGCTCAATCAGATTGCACTAACTGAGAAACTTCCTAGAATTTCTCTTTAAGCATTAAACCTAATCTCTTCTCAGGATCGACTTTCTATTAATCTCGGCATTTGATTGCAAAACTGTCGCCTTCTTTTTTACAGCAATCGCGAGGTTTTTATTCAGTAGATGTTTACTTCCTTACACACACAACACATTCAACGCAACGCTTCTTTCACAAATTTCTTCTTTTCATAGTTATTCCATAATATTTTCGTCCTTTTTTCATAATTTTTTTCCCTTTTTCTTTCGTAATTATCGATGTTTGGGTGTTATATGACTGAGATATTTCCCGTTGTGTTCTTCAAAGACAGCATAAAAGGATAAAGCTTTCGGTGTTGGTCAAGCGACTGAATGCATATCTGGCTTTTACAATGATTCACGGTGGCCTACCGATGTATTGAGCCTGCGCTGCTGTCTTCTCAGACAAGTGTGGTACCAATTTGCCTACCCCGGTGGTATAGAAGGTTAGGTGGCCCATGGACGCAGGGATCGACTCCACGTGTGCGTTACAGAGCGCCTCCGACCACTGCGGCACACGCGCCCATGGGCAAACACAAGGTTGGTATTATAGCATATATTAACACAGAATAGCTGATGTTTCGTCGGTTTCGCCTTCCACATAATAATGGAAAGGTCAAATTGGCATGCAACCTAGTCAGTCAAACACTTTCATAACCTCAGTAGAAAAAGCATAATAAGGTATATATGACAAATAGCATATATGATAATGTGGTGTTGCCTCTCCGCGTTTGTATAAAAGAACATCTAGTCTGTCAATTTAGGGTTAAACCGAAATATTTAAGCTGGAGCCCATAGCGCACAACGCAACGGAGAAGATTTTCAAGTAAAAGTCTCTCACCAGAATCCATCATCAGGGTGAAAAAGTTTTAAAGCGTTATAGAGTAATTCCAAAAATCCAAAAATGAACCGCTAGAAGGAGTGTCTTGTGACCGCGCGTGACCTAACGCCATACCACAGACTGATTCTCTGACCTGAACCAGGCACATTCCACGCCTATGTAGGACTCTGTGCGGCTGGTCTCCACCAAGTACCTGGAGATTTGCGACGAAAAAAACGTGTATAAAAGAAGTTGTTTATTACGCGAATAAAAAATTATGTAATGACTCATAGCTGATGAGGTTATGAAAGTTTGGCTGAGTAGATTGCAAATCAATTTGGCCTTTCCTAGCTCTGAAAAAGGCTAAACCGCCGAAAGGTCAGTTATTATGGGCTAACAAAGTTATTGCAATAACCTTGTGTTTGCTCATGAAGAAAAATAGTGAGTTATTGATCAATATCGAAGTTAAAAAAAAGTCGGCCTTCGGGCCCGTTTAATACTGTATTGTTATTATTACTGCAAACTGTTATAACTCGGTATCACAAGCAACAAAAGGTTTGCTCTGTGTAGACATCAAAAACTCCGCGTGGTAAACCAGTACGAAGTCAAGCATTCTATCTAGAACTAGTAATTATTTTGGTCTGACAACTAACTCAGACTACTGTGTCCCACCAAGCCAATTCACTACAATTTTGGTGCATTGGGCAGAATGCTCCATGTTGAAAGCCACGTAGGTGCTTGTGAAGACAAGGGTGGCGACTTTACTGCCCTTCGCTCGATCCACGACGATATCGCAAAAGATAAAATGGTAGTGGAGCAGCAGTGTCATAATGTGACAATGTGGTACTGGTAGAGCGGTTCAGCTCCTCACCCAATGTGACATATAATATTTACAACTCTCTATATGGTTTAATCAACTGCTGCTTTTTTCGACACTGCTACAGGTGTCTTCGATTGGCGAACAAAACAAAACCAGTTCCATTTCATGAAGATTAAAACCAGATTTAGTGAGTACCGAAACAATTTTCAAGCCGGCCTTGAAACAACATTAAATATTACTATATACTATATATTATTTGTATTATACTACCTTCTTTTATTTAGTACCTACAGAAATTTTCACGGGTGGGTATTATGCGAAATCGACCACAATGATGCTGAGATATTCGCAAGATTTAAACCTGGAGCCGGATGGAACCACGATTTCCCTTCCCGGGGGTTCGCGCATTACACGCTACGCCACGGAGGCCTTTGCTCTGCGGCTCTCTCGGCTAGTTTTTTTTATCAGCCTATGCCAACAGCAATTACCAGTCAACGGGGTTGATCTGAGGGTTCCACATTGGCATTGAACCCAGTTCAGAGCGATTGATGACAGCACTGGTTGATAGAAAAACTAGCTGGGAGAAACGCAGAACAAGAGCCGCCGTGGCGCAGCTATATTACATTATGTTTACTTAGTACTTCATTATTATATTAAATTATATACTGCCACATTTAGTGTTTATTTCCAGCACAGTTAAAATGAACATTCATCCTATGTCATTATTAAACTACGTTTACTCCTGCCATAGGTTAGCTTAAACTAATCGAGCTAAAATGGTTGAAACCTAATAAAAGAAATAGTACTTTTCTGCTCTACTTCGCCGGGTATTCCAGCAATATTGGCTATTCAAACAAAATTCGCTCTTTATTCCGAAAATAATAGGATTTCAGGACTGCGTGCGAGGTTTTCCGGAAGCGTGTCGGGCGTGGACGATTCTTGTCGCTGGGCTAGTGGATCGACTTCGTGCTGCACCTCGTCGATGCAGTTACGTTCCGTTGGCGTCTGGTCAAAATTCCATAATCAATTCTACACTCAGCGTCAGTTCATTGGAGTTAAGGTAAATTGTCTTTTTTGGGCAAAATTTGCCTTTCGAAGGGGAGATTTGCACTGAAAACGCTAAAATGGTAATAGGTAGAAATGTATTCGGGAAACACACTGGTTAGAGTTGTCGTGCAATAATACACGCAAGGTCTCTGGTTTGAGTGCCTGGGTCATACAAATCTCCATTCCCTCAAGTGTGAAAATGAATAGCAGAAATGCATGGAGGAAATCTAAATGCACTTCACAATTGCTAGCGATGGCCTGTGGTGGAAACCTAATTGATCTGATGAAGCTATTCTGGAGTTCGAATGAAAATCAGCTCGAACGGTATTTATCAACGCTAACAAAGAAAACGGGCGGATAGCGCAGTGATAGTGATATCCGTCATCACGAGCACGGTTTTATTTCGATTCCGTTCTAGGCCTACTAAGCCTCCCATTCCTCCGGAGTTGTGAAGTTTGTAATGGATTTGTCTGGAAAAAAATCACCCTTTGCAATCCAATTGCGAATGCTCGAGCACGGCTATCTCGAGACTCCAGGACGAATTGCTTGACCAGAATTCCACGGTAAATGAAAAATCCTCAAGCAGCAACCGAAGCTACACTTAAACTTGAAGTAAAAAGACCGCCATGGACGATGTATGCGGGGAAACGAATCGAATGTGGGAAGTGCTAGGATCCGCGCAGTAGACGTGAAGACGATTCAAAATAAAATAAAATAAAGTAAAGAAAACAAAGTAACGATGTGAATAGCGAACCAACACGGAAATTGGAAGAACTTCATGGTAGACGGACGAACGAACCGAATCAAAGAAGTGCTTGGATCCATACAATATATGAAATCGGGTTACATAAAGAAGGAAAAGAATGAGTATTTTGAAGGAAAAGGAATTGAAAAAAAACGCGAACAATATGCTCGAGGCATTCTGAGAAGTATCAAATGACATATTTAAATCGAGACCTATTCACACTAGAAAAAATAAGCTCAATACAGCCAATCTCTCTCTACAGCTTAAACACAAGCGCTTTAAACCTTTTAAATTTTTTTTAGACGAAGAACTACCATAGTAAACATCGCTGCCAGTCAACACAGCGCCAATGATAGCACTAGAAGCGAAATCGCAGAGTGGCCTCCCAGGTAGCAGCCATTTTTCGTTTGTGGTATCGCAATGAGCCAAGTGACATGAATACGTTGTGAATACTTTGGCAGAAGTTTATACTTAAAATTTTTCAGGAGGTTTGATCATTGTGGAACACCCCAGTCACTTCCCGATATTGAAATAGCAGCTTTAGAAAAGGCACTTCCGCACGTCCGATCAAGTAATCCGGCGTTAGCTTCAATAAACTGAAAGCCTTTGATTTGCTATCTGCAGCTATGTGGTTTCACTTTTTGCTACCATAATCCTTCAGTCGCTATCATCATCCTTAATTTTCATGACGTCATTGTAAATAACTACTAAAATGACGCTAATCGAGAAGTGAACCGATTGTTTCGTGCAATGGATCCACCCGCTGAATAGAGACCTACCAAGTTTTACGTTATTCCGGGTTGTGGTGGCATATTTGTACTTCTATGTATAAACGAGAAAACGAGAAAAATCTGCTTTTGTGACTTGGGCATCAGTTGTGTGCTGCGAGTATAACTAGACCTTCTTCATGCCTTTTTTACCTGGATGTTTACAAAGAAAATTGTTAAAACTGTCGCTCATAGCTGTACATTCCAAATTCCAGTTTTAGCACGCTTTAATAATCTACCTCATGTTGTTGTTATACAAGTGTTTTTCGTAATAAAAATTGTCAGAAACCAAAAACGCGTGTGTAGAACTGAAACTCTGGAAAGAAACTTGCTTTTCAAATTCGACTAGTGCGGAATTTTATAGTGGCCGTACAGCGATGTTTCTTTTCGATTGAGGCAGTGTAGAGAAAACGTTCTGCAAAACATCCCTGGTTCGACCCACACCCCAAGCAAATAAAGCCCACAATACCTCCAGTGTTGGTGCATTGGTGCAAAACTTGTATGGTGAGATTAAAACATTCTTGATACATCGGTAAGTCAGGTGAGCCATTATGTAGACCAGGTAATTCAATTGTGTCTACAATATGTTTCTGAATTTTTGAGCTTAAACAAAGTTGATAAAGATATAACTCGCATGAAGTGCTGAGATATTTGCAAAACTCCGGACCACGGGTGTATGCAGTGGTCCGGAGTTTTGTAAATATCTCAGCACTTCATACGAGTTATATTTCACAACATACCCTGCCATTAAGAAGAAAAAGGCAGTAAATAAAAGAGTTAAGGTTGATAAAGATATTTATATCTGCTAACGTTTCGACGTCTTCGCCTTCATCAGAACCGATGATCCGAGTCGGTGGTCCACAGTTGTTTGTGAACTCGATATGGTGTCTTCGAAGTAGTACGGTCACGACATAGTTATGTTTGTTAACAAATCTTTGTTTGAGTGTTTATTTTGATTGCTATGTTTACAGTGTTGTGAATGGAGAATGTGAATTCACGGCGCAATACACAAATATGGACTTTCTAGAATTACAACGAAGCAGTGACATGTCATCCCACGTTTCCTTTAAGATAGCTATAACTTATGAGGCAGGATGAGGAAGGAAGAAAACTACCGGTTTTCTTATTTAAGGGCTATACCGAGAGCAATCACAATTTTTATTTGATATAGACAGTATTCGATTCTCACAGATCTAATCTAAACGAAAAGCACACCGAGGGTCTAACTGTCGTCAAATAGAGATAAGAAACGTGGTAAAAACAGCATGGATGAAATCCTTTTGTTACACTGCTTTCACGTAGAAGAAAGTCCCACTGTTGTCTAGTGAGGTCACACGAAAGAGCATGGTGCGTCGTTTTGCACAGATATGAACCGTGTCACCCAGTATCAGCCGTCCTGTCAGAGTTGCGCCGCGGAAAATGGTTACTGATTCTCATGACCGACTTTCTGTTAACCTCGGCATTGATTGATAGTTCGATGTTCTTCTTCAATAAGCAGGCACGAGTAATACATGGGCGAGGTCTGTGCGGCTGCTATCCACCAACTAATTGAAATACTTACGAGTAAACGGCTCTCAAAAAGGCGAAACTGTCGAAACATCAGCTATTGTATCCTAATAAATTCTATAATAACAACCTCGTGTCTGCTTATTGAAGGAAAACATCGAATTGATCCAAAACGCTTCAAGAGTTTGATTACTGATTGATCGGTTGACTGCTTAACGGGCCTGGTGTTCAACATTACTGCAGCTCTCTGTAGAAAGGCTCTGCTTAAGCAAATTGAAGTAGCAGTGATTCATTCATCAAAAGTGGAGTTTATCGCAAACGTGATCTCAGTGAGACTTGAAAGAAATTCTCTACGCCTTTATAATTTCTCACTTTCACAACAGTCGTCGAGAAAGCTATTTGTTGCGGTAATTACTTTCATACCTTTTTTTGTACCAACACTAGCTACCAATAAAAATATATTTATTAGAGGCGCATTTCGCTAGAGCAGGAACGATGTGGCACACAAGTGTTTGTTATATGAACGGCTTTTGAAAGGTTTGTGTAATGATTGAATAATGGCTGTGAAATCTTAGTCAAGGTAAACTACTAGAACTGCGAAAATATTTCAATATTTTTCAGATCATCCCATGATTAACTATCCACAAAGCTTTTGTTACCACTGTGTTATAAGGATTTAAAGATGTAGCTCTCATTTTATCAAGTGGAAATGGGCAACTGTTCTGAAATGCGGAGTGAAAAGTAAAAAAATAGAAGACCAAGCTGGAAATAATAAGAAGCGATATTCTTGAAAAGACGTTCAGAACTGGTGGTTTGAATTAGCGACATATAAGTACCGCTGGACAGTGAGAAGGTTCAGATGTTCGTCTCAACGCTCTATCAGGTCGCCCGGAGGCACTGTCACCGGCCATGTGCACCGACGAAAATTCACTAAAATGAAGAAATCCGCACCTGCGGCGACACCTGTATCACTGCAAAAAATAAAAAATCAATGCAGTATGGGCTATTTTCAAGAGTCTGAACAAAACCATCGAGCAGTTAATGGGCTTGGAAGCCCGCGCATACTTCATAAAATATCCTCACAGCACTCTTATCTATAGAAAATAACATCGATGAGGTTCGGAACCAGACACAGAAGAATGACGTTTTTCCAAATATACTTAGGATGTCTGGAATTTATGTCATAGTTAAACTCTTAAGAGATTATTTGAAAACAGAAACAAAATTACGTCAGATGAGTGAACAGTAGGTGGATCAGGAAAAGAGTGAAGTGCATTCCAAAAGGATTTCAGTGTTAATGAGAACTCCTCATGCCGAGATAAGTGGAGGTGTGTATGTCTCATGTCAACAAGTTACGGTCAAGTTAGTTAGTTACGGTTAGTTGTCAGTTGTAGTTTGTACTTACGGCTGAAAATGACTTATGGGTACAGTAAGGATTCTTGCCAGTGGAAGTCTTCATGTTGAGAACCGATCTGATACAGAATTGGTAACATTAGATACCGTTGCCCACGTGTACAATATCTGTCAGCAAAAGCATCACTCTGTGAAAGTTGTCGCTGCCGGAAACTGAACTTAGCACCTAAGAATTATAGACTAGGGATTTCTTATGTTAGGACTTTTCGAAAACCTCCTATGTATTGCTGTAGAGAAGCAACAATATCGTTAAAGAGTAATCGCGAGCTTGCTTAAACGAGTGAACGAATACATTACGAAAACATAGAAAGCAAGAGAAATCTCAGTTGAGGACTCTTCATTGCTACGTCGCTGTGCTCTTGAGGGCTTCTGATGATTTCGAATACGATTAAGGCCATGTTTTTGGTTCCACTTTGATAATGAGTTTCTAATAAGTTTATAATTTCTTTGCGATTTTTGCCCTGGATTTGCTAAAAATTTATTTGCCACAGTATGAATTTACAGTGGTGCACATTCTCCTTTGCAAATTGCTCCTTGACGACTTTTTTGCATTGGCTTCAAGTCGTCACCGACCTTATAAAGCACTCGACCAATTCCGTCCAACTTGACCTGAAATGGGTAGCGTTTTTCATAAATCTAATACGAATTATTAGATGCGTTTTTAAGTGTACCTTGATGGTGTGGGCGAGTTTCCCATTTTCGTCGAAAGTGGCGATCTCCCAGTCTTTTAGCCCACACTCATCGGCTTTCTGTTGGAAGGTCTTTTGAAGTTTCTTTGTAAAAGTCCATCTAGAAAATGACATTATAACATTCTCTTTCAGTCAATACTCTCTTCCTTCAATTCCTACTCTAAAACAACTTTGTATGGAAATTTGTTTTCATCTATTTTTCATTCGGTCTTTCATCTTTTATCTACCTGAGCCAACGACAGGATATCTTTGTGTCATCACTACCTATTTCATAAATTTGTTTTCACTTTAGTCAGCACTGCCCCACATGCGAAAATGGGGTCACTTGTAATCCTACAAGTTGGATGTATGCCGAAGCACGCTTTCCAAAAACTATAATACTTGGAATCAAAGAGAACCTGTTCTCCCAGTTTGTATCCACCCTGTAGAAAAATGGAGGAGCTGTACAAAGCATAAGTTTTTCTTTGACCCTTTACCATTGTCATAGAAAAAGGAGTTTAAAAAGGTGACAGTATCTCGCAAGGCTGTTTACAGCCTCACTGCTATGGATAATGAAGTCGCTTCATTGGGACCAGAAGAGCTTGTACATCGAAGGAAAAATTCCTGTAAAACATTGACGCTGCCGTCATATATTCGAAAACTACCAACGAAACGCAGAAGAAGGATGAGAATCGAGTTTATGAGGAACCCATAGCGCGAGGATGAATTATCGAACTAGGTGGTTCTCTCATTAAAGAGACCACCTCGTACGTGTACCTTTAAGGCTTAAAGAACGTTAAAAACAACATGAGAGAAGAACCATACAGAAGAAGGCAAAAAGCATGAACCGGATTTAGCCTTTCAATAAATTTACCAACCATTAACAAACTCAATCCCCGTGTTCACTTTTTCAATCTAGCAGTCTTCTTAGCACTCTGTTACGCTGCGGATATGTGGGCTGGCACTTCAGTCACGTCGAAGAATCTGCGCATCTCCCACAGAGCGCTTAAACAATGTCTTTGAAATATAACCAGCACTCACAACATCCAGTCAAAATGCGAAGCTCAGCTGTTTTAAACCTTTCTCGTCTTAGGGATTTAAGGAAACACACATCGATAGCGAAACACACCTGTATCGCTCACATAATAAGAAGGACGGATGACAAATGAAAAGAACAGTGGGATGGACTGAAACAGAACGCAAGCGTCCCATTGGGAGAACACCCAAGCGGTGAGCGGACGTGCTGGGGGCTAACGTCAACCATCCATATCCACAGGTGGAAACGATTTCAGGACTACGGAATGGGCCTCGCGGCGTCACCCTATTCAAGGTGGACAGCCACCATTGACGACGAGTGTGTATGAGAGAGAAACGAGTGGAAATTGTGCTGAGACGGCAGAACCAGTGAAGATGGGCCATCCAAGTGTACAAGCGTCCAAGAAAAGAGAAGAGGAATTATGATCTTTTCTCTCAGGAATTCTCGGTGAGTGTTTTCTATCCTTCGTCATATTAAGCGTTCTTTCCACTGAGTGTGTGTTTTCGTTAAGTGTATTTACTTCCGTCACCTATGCTACTTCAATTCACCTGACAGAAGACCTGCGCCCTGGCTGACTAGCCATAAGCATCCATAAGCATTGCGCAGCTTAGTATTGCCGGATGGCTCGACCTTGTAACATTCTCCATCAATTTCATGCACGACCACCGTCACACCATCAGCTTCGACATTGCTCAAATATCCTCAAAACCTCTTTATCCCATGAACTATACTTCAGTTGATAAGCTATCTAATCACGTAAACAGTATTTGTACGACACTGCTTCTGGTCTCATAAATCTATTGCACAATCCTCTACGTTACTAGCAGTACAATTCCGTACGCACACTGCCTCCTTCTACTGAACGACGTTGCCTTTTATCCTGCCGTGAATAGATTTTTTACGGCAATTTTCGCTAGTTACATTATTATTATTATGTGTATAAAGGCTTGTTGAGATGTGGCATAAGGGTGAATCAAAAAGACTTGTGTGGCCTGACGCACACTACAACGAATTTTAACTATAGCAAAACTCTTTCTAATTATTAACGAAGGAAAGCTTACAAAGAGCTTTCTTAGAGGCATTTCTAGATTTGATAAAAGGGTAGGTTTTTTTGTACATTTCGGTAAAGGATAAAATAAAGGATAAAGCTCTCGGCGTTGATCAATCCTTGAGGAATGCGCCATGCATTCGACTTCGTTAAGCATCGTTTGGAGGTGATTGAACGCATATTTGGCCATTGCAATGACTCGCAGCGGCCTAGCGATGTATCGAGCCAGTGCTGCTATTCTCCCAGACAAGTCTAGTATCAATTTGCCAGCCCCGAAGGGATCGTAGATCGGTGGACTATAGGCACTGGGATCGATACCACATGTATTGCAGAGCGCCTTCGACCACTGCGCCGCACGCGCTCTTACATTTTGATAGCAAAAAATGATCATAATTGTAAGCAATAATGATACCATCTTGTGGGAATGCAATATCTTACTCGAGAAGGGGTGGACAAGTATGAGATGAGCATAATTTCAAAACATTAACCGTTATTCCTCACACAGATCTCTGTATTAAGGCGTCAGTTAAAAGACAACATGTACCTCTGTATCGAATTATCAAAGGCACTTCAATGATTTAAAAATTAAACGGTTAAGGTTTTCCAGAAATTAGACCCTCCTCTTTTGACTTTTTAACCCACCTTTCGCTCTTTTTTCCATTACTGGCAGTTACCTGAGCTCCGAATTTTCTCTCAGTGTCAGACTTTACGTGAACGATGATGTCACAGGCAAGTGAAAATGAGACCACAGCAATGAGCACTGCAGCGGACCTCATTACACTGAAATAGAACATTCTTTTTGACGTCTTTCTATTCACTAACAGTTTACCTCTCAATGCGATGTATAACTTTGCTTCCTTAACAAAGATTAGCAGTCAAAATCACTTCAAATGAAATCCCCTAATTAGAGAAAGAAAAAGAAAAAAGAAAAAGAAAGAAATTACAATATACTTCGAGTTATAATAGTATTCCACACGTTAGAAACTGTCTACAGCTAAGCATTCAGAGAATGAAAATCTAACTTGAGAAGTTATGTAGTACTTCTATGACTTTTAACCCAAATTTCCAAAAGTATAAAGAGCATAGAGACGTGGTGGTGTAGTATTACTCACTCGACGATCCGGTTTAATTATATAAAGGGTTGGGTGCAGTAATGATATCAATAGTTCTGCGAGGCCAAATTGAGGCACTCCGCCTATTCCGGATTTGTCTATATGCGCCTTTCTATGTAATATACATATATACCATACAAATTACACA
The DNA here is from genome assembly GCA_900624975.1 of Angiostrongylus costaricensis. Classification (NCBI taxonomy): domain Eukaryota; kingdom Metazoa; phylum Nematoda; class Chromadorea; order Rhabditida; family Metastrongylidae; genus Angiostrongylus; species Angiostrongylus costaricensis. Next base: position 146,044 of record UYYA01004147.1, on the reverse strand, counting down.
TATATGCACATATTTAGATGAGTGAGATGAGATGAGATTTAGATGAGTATATATATATATATATATATGTATATATATATATATATACATCTACATACCTTTGCAAATATATCTATACATACATGTACAACTATATCTACACCTATACATGTATATATCTACTAATATATATATACATATATATATACATATAGATATATATATATATATATAATAGCTTGATTTCTTGTAATGATCATTCACAAAACTTTTTCTAATCTCAACGAAAGCCAACCTTCTCTACACATTGTGTCAGGAAAGATGGACATTTTGTTTGCATTGATCATTTGTTTTGAAATCCGGGAAGTTCGGTGAAGAAGGCTACAACACCGAGAGGAGGTCGGTTTCAAGTTTGTGAAAAGTGTGTCGCGACTGCTCCTCAACGCATCTGTTCGGCTCTGTACACTTTACCTTTTGGAATACAAGGTTCAGTTCACTGGCAACAGAATTTCAACAAAAGCGTCTTGTAGCAAAAAAATGGTTGTTAAATGATATTATTCTGCTGCCTGCAATCGGTTTACTCAATCTACACGATCCAATGACATTGACGAGTGGCATCAGTGTCAGTAAACGGGATTTCGATGCGGGTTGAGCAGCATCGATCACACCTACACAGTAACTAAAACCGTTAGAGCACGGTTATGGGCAAGTTTCCACTTTGTCTCACTTTCCTGGACTTCAAACATGCTTCTAACTCAGTCGACACAGGAACGTCCGTCGGAGCACTGGGAAGACGGCGTGCTTGCTTCATGCATAAATATACTTCACTGGCTATACAATAACTTCACAACCATAGTTATACCCTTTTGTGACTATGCTGTCGTCGAAATAAAAGTATTTTGACAGAATAGTATCATTTAGAAAAGACTTTTTAGCGCCACTTTGAAGAAACTCATGCGGCAACTAGAATGGGATAATGAGGAAGTAAAAGCCGGTGTGGTCCCGCCACATCAAACCAGTCCACTTTGTTGGTGACATCTTCTTTCTAACACCAAAAATTCACTAAGAAGAAAGATTTCTAACCTATTTAGGAAACAGTGGTAAAAAAAACTGCTTCCCATCTGAATCACAAAATGTAGGTGATATTCTCTAGAAGCGACTAAGTTTCTGATCCCTGTTCACCCTCAAAGAAATAAGTATCTCCGATTGTTCCGGCATTTTGGATCTAGCACAGAGGATCAAAGTGATGAACAGTTTTACGCTAGAATTCGACAGCATAAAGTGAGCGGCTTGGAACGTAGAATAACGTTCAAGACGTACTGCAAAGCGCTAAAGACAAGAAAATCTCTATCCAAATCTGGACGTCGGTGTTTGAGAACGACCGAGTCACTCGACCATCAAAGGGGGTCATGAGGAACAGAACTTTATATATGCATATATTTTTAAAGCACGAATACATAGAGTTTACACGCATATATACATGTATATATATGCACATATATGTATGTATGTACATATATATACATAAGTATATATGTATATATATAATATCGGAGTGTAGCAGCAAAGTGAGATGTTCGGCGAATATTGGCGCCGATGTCACTCGAAGCCCAAGAATGTTACACTGCTTTGTGATAAATCTATTTTCTCGCCGAGAACTTTTCAAAGGTGAAAAGTATGATCAATAACTCTTCAGCTTTCACATTTTCGTTGCAACCATACTGGAACTACTTTCGCAATGCGTTGGTAACCTATGACACGTAGAATGCAGAAGTGGCAAGCTTAGATGAACAAGTCTTCTCTAAAGGCACATTGTCCCTCCTGTCGTTTATGAAAAGAAGGTCTTGCAGAACATTTTTGAAGGTGTTTTATTAGTATTAAAAACAAGTTTTAATGTATACGCTAAAACTCCGCACCAGAAAGTAATCTATGCGAGAGATTAGAATAACTGTTCATTTCCATTAGGCGGGTTCTATTACTTCTCATGTGCATTACTAAATGCATATGGTAGCAGTTCGGGTCAGACTTTGGCCAGGCCGACCTTGGGATCCCACAAAACCACAGTGGTTCAGCCGGCAAGTCTCTAAAAGAAGGAAAAATGGAGATTGTGCTGGCACCCCGAGAGATGGATTCTGTACGACAACCGGCGACGTTCACCTCAATGGCTGGATTACGGTCAAGCTTCACAGCACTTCCCAAAGACGAAATTGCACCAAAAAAAATACGGTGACTGTTTGGCGGCCTGCAGTCGTGCTGGTTCATCACAGCTTTTTGAATCCGGGCGAAATGATCACAGCAAAAGAGTATTACCAAAAAATCAACCAAATGCGCCGTAAACTCCAACAAAAACGATCAGCATTAGTCAACACACCAATTCTACACGACAACGCCCGGCTTCATGTTGAGTAATCAACGCTGCAGAAGTTGAACGAGTTGGCCTACGAAGTTTTGCCTCATCCTCCATATTTATCAGACTTCTGACCTGCCGACCATCTCTTCCTCAAGCAACTTGACAACTTCCTGGGCGGGAAATGTTTCACCTACCACGATAACACAAAAAATGCCTTCAACGAATACATTGCTTCTAGAACTCTAGAATTTTATGCAACTAAAATAGATAAACTTGTTTTTTAGTAAAAGAAATGTGATGATTCTAACGGTTTTTATTCCGATTAATAAAATTCAACATGAAAAAAGTTCCGGCCATTTGAAGTTTACATTCAAAATAAGACATTTCATATATTATAATCTAATTGCATTAGAAGAACAGGTGTTCACTTGTTAACTCAACAAACTTTCTGTCGCAAATGAAAAAAAATCTACAATGATTTCTTCATACTTGATGCTTGAATGGCCCGTCCTCAATGGTTGAGCAGAATCCAGCACAATCTCCATTTTTCGGAGATTTTCTGGTTAAGCCATCATGGTTCTCTGGAGTCCTGAGGTCAACCTGGCCAAAGTCAGCCTCAGGTCTTCACCACCACAGGCAGTCGCAGCCCTCGTGGATCAGAGGGAGATTTACCACCATGCGATTTTGAGACCAGGACGGTGGTGGATTGTGGTATTGGTTTACTCTTAGCTAGGCTTTCTGATGGAAACGCTGGACTCCTTCTCAGCTTGAGAGACCTTACCAGGGGATGAATACCCCGCTGTACAACGCAGCCCCACACCCAAGAATACCTTCCAGCCACAATAAGGCGGTAAACCGTTGGGAGGACAATGATGTCACCGGCATGAAAAGTAGCCACGAACGTTTGGTCAGAGGTGTGCCGATATAACATCAGCATGTATATCCTTCTGACCTCATTTGTGACGTTATAATTAAATTATGATAAAAAGGATAAAATAAGGATGAAGCTCTCGGCGTTGATCAATCCTTGAGGGATGCGCCATGCATTCGACTTCATTAAACATCGTTTGGAGATGACCTTTACAATGACTCGCGGTGGTCTACCAATGTATCGAGCCAGTGCTACTATCCTCTCAGACAAGTCTGGTAACAATTTTCCGACCCAGGAGAGATGGAAGGCTTGGTGAACCATAAACTCGGGGATCGATTCCACGTGTGTGTTGCAGGGCGCCTCCGACCACTGCACCGCACGTGCCCTTTGATATCTGAATTATGATATCAATTGCATTCTTGAAAAATTATAAAAGCTAAATTTTTTTTACGTGTCAAAGCAGCAATCTCGCCAAATCTACTTCTGTGGAATTCAAACTCAATCGTACGCAAAGCGAACAACCCGAAACATTAATGGATAATGGCGGCGAGGAAGTGAAAACGATTGCACAATGTGATATTGGCTTGAGGAATTCCGTCGTGACGTATTCGACCTTTAAGATAGGAGCAGGTGCGAACGTTAAGCTTTTAACGACGGTGACTTGGTGATTTCGTGGAATTAAGTACACGTCCAATGCTTGAGAACTTGCAGAAAAACTCAATATAAAAATCCCAACTGCTTAGGAAGTTTTAAAAAAACACTGGAAGGGCAGGGCGCTCAACAAATGGGTGCCGTTCGAATTAAGTGGCAATTAAAGAAGTCGCCATTTTGAAGCGTTTTCAGCGTTTGTCCTGTGTAAAGAGGACGACCGATTTCTCGACTATGTTACGACGAGCGACGACAAATGGATCTTCCGTGGTAATCGGCATCGATTAGCTCAGTCGTCGAAGCTCTACAGCACACCCTAAAGCCGAGATTGCACCAAAAGAAGGCAATAGTAACTAACCACTTGATGGCTCTCTGCTAATTTGCTTTCTGGATCCAGGTGGAACGGTTACGCCAGAGAAGTACTCCAACAAGTCGATGAAATGCCCCATGTACTCCAATGGCTACGTGCCGAACTAGGCATCAGAAAGTTAGGGTGAACCATTTAATTCAAGCAAAATATTTCTCTATTGCTTCTTCACTTCACGAGTACAGAAGTTATTCTTTCGGGCTTAAAAACCCTTGCGATCGAAAATGTAAGGCCGATATATAGCATTCATTTCTTTAATGCTGTTTTCAGTATTTGAAAGCGCTCACGGTTTTCGTTTGTTTCACTGCCTGGAACCATATAATCCTTATGTTGCCGATATGTTCGACAAGGTGAGAAGCAATGGTGAATCCTTTCCAGCCTCTCTTTTCAAATTCCCTATAGCACGCAGAGGCGAATAGGCGTCGATATAAATGGTTATGCTCACCAATAGTTTGGCTAATCAGATGCTTTGTATTCTATCGCTTTCGAAGTCCTTTCTTATAAAATCTCAAGCCCAGCCACCTTCATCGTGCTTTTTGCTTTTTAGTATAATTTTCCTAAACTCATTTTGGTTACATCCGTGGCTTTTATATCCTATGTTACCTTCATGCTTTTTCCTGTGTCTTTAAATGCTTTTCAAGCATGAACAACTTCTGTTCAGCTGATCTACTGCGAACCATTGCGGCTACGTCAACGGAATTTTGATGAAAAAATTTAAGTTACAAATGTCCTTAGGTTGTTTTCAGTCTTGCAGTGTTTTTCAGTGCTGGCTGGTGCGTGGTACTTTTTGTTGGTGCCACGGCCAACAACTTTCTTGAGTAAATAAACCGTTTCTAACAATATTAATAGAGCAGTGATGACATGACAATACTGAAGCAATACAAACGAAAATATGATAATAATACTCTCAATAACTGAGGGTAAGGAAACACGCAAGAAGACGCTTAGAAGTGAGAGAGTGGCTTTGTCAAAGGTTGTGGAGTAATGTGATTTGCGGTTGTGTGGTGGAATGCGGTAGTAACAGTACACAATTTCAGCGTATTGGAGGTAAATACATGTATGCTTGTGTTTATATTGTTGAGCTTTCACGAGGTTAATAGAGATGTTTATTAGGCCAACGTTTCGACTTTTTGGTCTTCATCACAACCGATGAACTAAGTTATGGTCCAATCCACCTGTGGAACACTACGTGCTAGATGCAGCCAATCTAGGAAACGTGTTAGCTTAAACTGTTTTAATACTCCTAATCAGAAATGTGACCAATTTATACGCTATAGACATCCGGCTTAGAAACAATTTAGGTTGTTACTTCGTGCCCTTCATTTTGGAAAGTTTTACTGTGCCTAACATTTCAGTGTCGCCGCATTCCTCAAAGCTACAACGATTTGAGTCGATTTTCCACAGCCGTTTGTTTTGGCGATCTGAGTCTACATAGTCGCATCAACCAGTGGATTGGTTCACAGCCTGAATGAAGGGTATCCTCAATAGTAAGTGCTCTTTTAAATATGACAATAGTGACGTATTAGACGTACTTGTCGGTATTCCGATCTGCCTTCGTGGTGGCAGTGCATCCTTTAGCAGTCAGTATTATATTAGCAAGCACAGAATGAGGAACCTTTTTTTCTTCAAAGATGCACTCTCCTTCAATCTCGGCATTTGTAGCCATTGTAAACCTTATTTTAGTGCTAACCTACACTATGTCGTTACGGAACTTTCACCCACACTGCGCTTTATAACCTTTTGTAGTTCGAGCACATACCCTCCCTATTAAAGGAGCTTGTTTCATAATAAATATTGTCAGGAACCCAAAATCACCAGCAAAGCGACGGAACTCTACTGAGAAACCTGCCTCTGAAATTTTAATACTGCTTTAGCTTTTTGACTATTTCGATTATCGGTCAGACTAGATTGTTTACTTCCCTTTTTTCCAATGTGATGTAATAATTCATCAGTGGGTACCCTTAGCGCGATGTCTACAAGAGGTGTCCTACAATACGCACCTAGTCGTTGGTTCGATTCCATATCAGAGGCATATCAAGTAGTGCATCCCTCAGAAATCAGTCTATTGCTGCCAAACTTGTCTGGAATGTTTTTAAAAAAACTTTTGCTTGTTATACATATCTAAACTATGTAGGCGATTGCTTATCCTGAATGTAAATTCACTCATCTCCAGGATGCTGTGAATAGATTGGGATGGATATCACAACGTTAAGTTGACACTACAATGGTCAATGTTTTGTCCTTTATTTTTCTAATGAATCATGTATGTCCTACCAGTTGGATTGTCATTCCATCATGGCGAAACCCTAATGCCAACCCTAACCAATCACAACTGTTCAATTCCACACGGCCTCACAAACTTTCTGTCCTAGTGTCCTTCGTTTGCAGATGGATAACAATCATCTCTTTGGTTTCACAGCATTTGTTACGTTATTTTACATAGCACGTCTACACATCTGCCAAGCGAACTTCAAAATATATTCCACACAATCACTTTGCTCGCATTCATAATTCACGCAGATCTTCGAACTTCTGCATGTCTGTTCGGCTGCTGCCTAAAGATTTTCCGTCCTCATTAAGAATGCCGCTGTATCCCGGTCGAGATGCAGCTGAGGGAGGGACTGCTGCGCTCCTTCTCCACTAATATCCTGAATTCTGACCAAATCTGGGTGTCTTAAGGTCCTGGAAAAGCATTACTACGACAATACACGACTCTTTCAAGATACCTCTAATTATTCGGTAAGATGGGAAGAAAGAAAAACTGTTTCTGCGTTTATTGAGAAAGATGTTTTCACTATGACTTAATGTTTCTGAGATTTAGACAGTATCTGATCCTCATGTATCACTTCAATTTTGAGTGATAAAACTGCAAATCTTGTTATCGCCAGAGCGCTATACAAATTGTAACAAATTCATCATGAATGATGTCCTTATTATTTCATTAGAACAAGTAACATCCCAATGAGATGCAGAGACCTAAATTCCAAGCTGTGCCACCACAAGCTAATAACGGCCTGCACAGTTTGAAGCCACTTTTTAAGGAAATGACTTCTAAAAGGTATGATCTCTTTGTGATGTCATATATAAACGGCACAACGTTTTAGATTGTCACAGAAATAAAATCGATTTTTAAACATAGGTGAGAAAGGAAACACGAGAAATTTTTCAAGAAGTTCAAGCCTGTACGTAATGCTGCGGAAACGGCCACCAATATTGACGTTGTATTTGGCCGGATAACAGCTGCCGATCGTGCGGGCAGGTTTAACCAATTTTAGGATAAAGATGAAGAGCCTTGATTGATCAAGGTCGACCAACATTTGTCGACTGTAATAGCCCAACAAGGCCTTTGTTAAATTAGATCTGTACACAGATGCTCGGTAGCATATGACCGAAAATTTATGCAGTACCTGAACTGTCATGAAATCTGTTCCACTCTTCTGCGATTCATTGTTCGTTTGAGAATATAATGATGAACACTCCCCAAATAGAAAATGTTGGAGGGCCTAGGCTGTCGCTAACGTTACAGTGTCGGATTTGTTATTTAAAGCCTGTTCCCGGAAAGCTATTTGTCAGTTGACATAGGAGCTAGTAATGTGCCGCTAACTTGAATTCTTCGGCAGAAGGTTATTTATGTGGTTTTTATCTGATCTGACCAACAGTGAGAGACTGTGGTACCAAGAAATCTGAAACTTCTTACTTCGAAGGGAGAGCCATTTTAAGTCGAATAACCAGTTATGATAAAGCGTGTGGCACGACAAGAGGGTCGGAAGTCGATGAAGAACTGCTATAGGGCATACTCAAGCAAAGTTCGAACTTTAAAAAAGTTTTGTTGCTAACGATGGTGGTGCTAGTGGATTTCTAACATATGTTTTGAAATATGAATGGCAGTAAATGGAGTAAGGTCTTAAATCAAAGCCACGCATCAGAAGCTAACCAAAAAGACATTTCACTCGTGAACAGAAAAACAGCAAATTTTGGTGCACTTAGTGATTTACTGCCACCGATATGCAATATCGTTTGATATCTGAATACTCTTTATCGACGCCTCTGGGTTCCGAGCATTCATATCGGTCGGATACTTCTACGTGTCTTGGCAAATCTGTAGTAATGTTTATTTCAATCAAAATTGGACATTCAATATCGATCGAACAACACTTGCACATGAAGACCCATAAAAAGCAGGATAAAACAAACAATAAATAAAACACTTGGTTCTAAATATTGTTCAACACACTAGCTCTATACGAACCGACCGCTTCCTTGAAAGCATTCACGAACGCGCTCGCTCTCTGAAGTTGTTCATAATGTTGTATATCAGTACTATTTGAGAGTCTGAAAACCATGCAGACCCATAGAAGGCAGTTTACTCTACAACTCAAAGTTTTTAAATTTTCTAAGAAATCAAATTTCTAACAAATAGAGAGCGAAATGAAAAATGTCGGGCTTGTTCACAAGCGGTAAGGCCGCCCCAAAAATCAATGCATCGGCGACATCATCGCGTCTTTCTGAACAAAAGACAGTTCGTTCAACCGGTTTTCCATTCACTGTTAAAACCTCGACATAAAGCGCGAAAAAACGTCTTGTGAGCATCAGAAAAAGGGTTTTATCCTAAGAAAATAGGAAAGAAGAGCAAAGTACCCTGCGTCACACAAAGAAGCGCTGGTTCAATACAGAGCCCCGTGCTGATTAAACTCTCCATACCTCTGGAGCTCTCAAAATGGACAACACTTATCTGCGAGGGTGAGAACACTAAACTGATGTATCGGTGGGGCGCCGCAAATCATTGTATAGGCTAAATATGCGCGTGACCACATCTACAGGGCTAGATGAAATAATGAATGGTACACTTTTAGGAGAACGATCAATCCCTAATATTTTATCACTCATAGTTTAAAATAAGAAGATTCGTTTGTTGTGACTCAATATCTAGACATCCTATCGCCTTTTATTCATTTAAGAATGTCCACTATGACCCGAGTTATGTCTGTTTAAGAATATGAGCGAAAGCAAATTTTGGCCACATGGAGCACATGGTCGCGAATGTGTTCAACGCAAGCACTTTAGAACCATCTGAGGACAGTCAGAGAATATTAGTGAAAGGCGAGAGTATATTATTCACTCCAATGGTAGCTACTGAAAGTTTTACAAAATATGTGGCACATCATTCCCCTTGTAAATCACAAATTCCATGGCCGTTAGTTTCTATTTCATAGCATTCCTGTGTTCCTGAGATTCTCCTGTATGATCGTATCGATGACAGAATTGATCACTACCTGCACCTGATTCGTGTCCGTCGCACATGTTTCATGAATATATCTGAAAAGCTTTAAATGAGCAGGTACGAAATTAATGTGCGAATTTGGATGAATTCTCTCAATTCCATTTCAAACTGTTCTTAGGCACAACATAATGAGGTGCTTTTCAAACTTTTCGAGTTTTTCCCAAGGATGAAAAACTACAAGATCCGATATGCGATATGCGATATGAACGCCAAACTGATAAAAGTTGAATTCGGTTCTTCGTCTTCTATAAATTCGTTCTTAGCAGATCACACGCTTTCGTGTCGTTGACGGTCGTTGCATGAAAGCACCGTGAACGATTTCACCCAATTTCAACCATTCTCTCAGTTCTTAGCAAAAGATTCGAGTCTTGAAACTCGATGCACTTGAGCAATGTACCCCCTTAAGCGAGATCGAGCTGTCGCGACTGCTTGAGGAGCACCATGGTGCTCTTTTACTCGATGGCCACCATTTCACGCACGAAGATTATTAAAAGTGTGGATGTACTTGTCCTTGATGCTGCTCAATCAAGCATTGCAATTTCTGAGGCATCTATTTCCTGACTGTCCCTGGAAAACAGGTGACAAGTTATCTGAGATTTTTGAATTCGCACGGAACCATGGTTGCACTAGCTTGGCTGCAAATGACCTGACCTTCACCGAGTGCTGCGAAATGCTGAGCAAGAAAACGGCTCCTGATTCCGCGACTTATGTGGCATTCTTTTTTCTGAGCTTTGAGAAATTTCATTGGAATATGTTTCAAAATTTCCGCCAACAACAAGCAAATTCACAGCAGTTATTGGAATCATGGCCGGAGCAGGAAAGCGTCTGTCCGTTGGCTTAATGTTTCGCTCAAAGTGATCGATGAACTTAATGATTACTACCATAGAGATGCTGAGATATGAGCAGAACTTAGAACATTAGTTAGCAACCAAGAAAGTTCGAATCCGGGACATTACCCTTACCCTCGCCGAGACCCACCCGCTATCCATCGCATCAATGGAGTTTTACTTGTCTCTCAGGCATATTTTCATTGCATCGGTAACAAAAACATCGGTGAGCACCAATGGTTGTATCTCACATTTTAGCGTGCCACGAAAAAAGGGAATAGGCAGTAAATAAAAGTTGTGGCATGGTGATTACGTCTTGCACTTCAGCTTTATATGCATTGCAGAAATTGATGATGGCAGATCCAGTCATCTCGGTTAAAGATTCTCATCTTTTTCAAAAATATTCGATTATATCTGCATCGTCCATCCACCTCTTGAAGGTCGGGTAACTGGAATAGGCTCCTGCAAGGCATTCATTTGTATCTGTCTGTACCACAAGCAGCAATCCATTGAGTAGTGTTCTTTCTAGAAATTCAAGAAGCATGAGGCTTTTCTACTAAGACAGTTCTGAAAAATTCTGACTTGAAATCAATTAGCATTCATTGCGTCTGGGTAATATTTAATGTTGGAGGAACGGTATCATAAGCAAAAAAAATAGTGTACAAGTAACCGACTTTAACCTTCACGATATTCCATTTCGGTTTTCGCATAACTTTTTTAAACGTCTGCAAATACAGTGCACTATCAGCCTGACAAATTCCGCCTTTAACGTCGATGACAACGCCGCTGTTTAGAATGGTGACAGCGTTCCAATATCTTCAAGTCAGACCGTCGACAGCCCATGCAGATCAGGGGAAAGCTTTCTCTAGACAGGTTTGGCAATAATCTGCCAGTAGGAAAAAAGAGGTCTCGTTGGCTCGATGCGAGGTCGAACCAGAAACCATGCATGTATTGCACGGCATTTCTAACCTTTTCAGCTCCCATATCCAAGTTTTCATTAAAAGGTCGAGAATGGCTATGTTTAAATGGATTTGGCTAAGTATGACCTAACGTTGTCTATGTTTGCCACAAGCACCAACTGTTCCCCTAATAACAAGTAGCGGGTGTAGCGCAATGGTCAGAAGTGCCCTGCAGTTCATATAGGAGCGATCCCAGCGCCAGAGACTTACCAAGTCCTCGATCATTCCAAGGTCGACAGATTGCTGCTAGCCTTGTATGAGAGGATTGAAGCATTGACTCGATATATGAGCAAGCCACCTCGAGTTATTGTGAAGGTCATATATGCATTCAATCACCTCCAAACGATTCCAAATGAAGTCGAATGCTTGACACATCACTTATAGATTGATGAACACCGAGAGCTTCATCCTTTTTCCTTTTAATAACAAATATCGTAGATTTCCGGCAGCCAGAAAACCCGCAAGAGCAACAATTCAACAATGCCAATTGGGTCGAATAGAAAAGAACAAAACGAAGGCACCTGTGCAATGAACTTACGGTTTTTTCGAGTGTCTGATGAGCGCCTTTTCAAACCGCTTTCTTATATACGCAACGCAAGCCTCATATCCGGAACCATCGCGATCAGCTGAACTCATAAGTTTTAAAATAAGTGGAATGTCAACAGGAACTAAAAATTGTTAAAACGGGGATATGCAAAAATTGGCTTTTGAACTTTATTTACGTCGAAAATGAACGGACTTCTTTGAAAATATATCTTCGAAATACGGAAACCAAAGCTGAAACTGTCAACAAAAAGGGAAAAAATTGGTTGCCATCCAAAAATCGAACAGAGAAGCTTTCCTTTCTCAAGAAGCTTTTCCTATCTTTTTTCTTCTCAAGAAGCTTCATTTTTCACCGCTACTAGAGTGAAGATTTGCTCCAACTTTCGCTAACTTTATCTTTACGTATGCAGTTATAAAAGCCATTTTCACATAAGCAGTGCGGATTCCAGCATTTCTTCATTTGGTTTATCGTACTCGTCAGCGATGAAGGTCTTCGGATTTGTAGGTGGGTTCCGCTGCCAACTGAGCATTTTGCCTTAATAATGAGCATCACCGAATGCTAATGAAATATACTTTCCTTGGAATTCCGGAAGACCACTGTTAAAGCATTTCCAAGTCCTAATGACTCACAGTCACTGGAGTTTGTGGATCGCATGGAGCTTTTCCAGACAGGCATGCCTCCAATTTTCCGCCTAGAATTCTGCAGCGGTTTAAGACTAGCTTGACAAACCCAAGAACAACTGCAGAGACGAGTGAAAAAAACGATACCATAGCTTTGAATTTTGGTCTTGAAACTAGGATAACTACGCGTTACTCATTTTGTGAGTATCTAGAATCTGCTTGATTCAAAAATGGGTAGTTATCAAGGTGTTGATCACGCTTGAATGTTAGGTTTTCATTAGATGCTTATTTAGATATTTGGATCACTCGTCTTTACTGGCTGTGGGATCCCAGCATAATTCCCATTCTCCAGAGATTTGCTGGTTTCGCCATTGTGGTTCCCTGGAGTCCCGAGGTCACCCCGACCGAACTCTGTCTTAGATCGTCGCCACCACAGACAGTCGCAGCCTTTGTGGATGAGAGAAAGATTTGCCGCCATGCGACTAGTTTGACACCTGGATAGTGGTGGATCCTGGTACAGATTTACTCTTAGCTGGGCTTTATGATGGAAATACCGAACTCCTTCTCAGCTCGGCAGACCATGCGTGGGGAGAGGTGAGTTGAAAACCTACGCTGTATATCCGGCACCCAGGAACGCCTCTCGGTCACGATGAGGCGCTAAACCATTGAGAGGAACTTTCATATCCTCAATGGAAATCCTTCAGGCTTTCAGCTTTTTATTCAGGATATAAAAATTTCTAGTAGGTTGTGTGCTTATGTGAATCCTCTAGAGTTTGAAGGAAACGCCGAAGCGATAACAGTCGTCGTGAGGAAAACGTTGTATTAACCATTCATGTGCTGCTGATAACTATCTTAGTGGCTCGAAAAAAAACTGGGATGATGAGGGGTTCCCTAAAATGAAGTAGACTATGAAATTAAAATTAGGCACGTACAAAAGCTTAAAACCTCAGTGCTCTCTAATTGGTCAACTGATAGCAAATTCAGAAGGATGGATACTGTAACAAAACGATAAGCTAACAATATGACTTGCTGAAGAAACTCTCTACGACGCACAATTTTGCTTCATTAGGTTAACAGAAATTGTGACTGACATAGGAAAGCGTTAATAAATTCTAGTCATCATCTTGAAGAGCTGTGTGACTTTCTGATTTGTATATAACCCTTGTTGAAAAGGAGATTTTGTTTCTCTGAATTTGTTCAGACGCGATTCCCTATGGTGGATAATTCCACATGTCGCCGTAGTGTGAAGTAGTCACTACTGAAAATAAAAGCTACCACATCCAAATCGCTTACCGTCATAGCTTTCAAAACAGACTTTTAGCGATACGCTTTGTATTTTCTTGGCAAATAAATCCTTCTTATTAAGAAATAATATCACTGATATCTCTTTGAAATAGTGATTGGTGACAACACTGTCGAACAATAACAGCGCTTCCTTCAATCGATTCTGCAACAACATTTCACTGAATTCTAATGAAATTATAAAAGGATGAAATAAAGGATAAAGCTCTCGGCGTTAATCAATCCCCGAGGCATGCGCCATGCATTAGATTTCGTTAAGTATCGTTGGAGGTGATTGAATGCATATCTGACCTTTACAATGACTCGCGGAGGCCTATTGATGCATTGAACCAGTGCTGCTATCCTCCCAGGCAAGTCAGGTACCAATTTACCGACCCCGGAGTCATGGAAGGCTTGGTGGGCCATGGGCTCGGAGATCGATTCCACGTGTGTGCCACAGTGGCTCCTCCAACCACTGCGGTACACGTGCCCTAATGAAATAATAGAACTGAGAAGTATGATGATTTTAAAAGATGGATCACTATGAGCTAAGAATCATCGCAGGGTAGTTTCATAAGGTATGGCATTAGTGCACGCCACTTACCGTCTTGTTGTCTTCCTTGAGAACTTGATCATATTCACTTATCGCCGCCACATAAATGACTGCGTTGACGTTATCAAAACAATGAATCCATTTTCGTCGCTCCGACCTCTGCCCACCGACATCGTAAACTCTGAAATCAGACGCCGCACTACGCCGGTCACTCATTTTTAGCACATGCAAAAGATAATTTAGTTATTCGCTTATGAAACAAAATTAGTGTGTTCTGATTTTTTCCTCCTTATATATCGCTCAAAATTTACTCTAATAAATAATACTGACCAAGACCAGTGTTAAACTCAGGTTTCGTATGTTTTCGAAACCCACTATTTCTTTAATTAGCTTCGGCGTCTTGCTGCTGTTGTGCATGAGGGTCACTAGATTCACTTCTAGGCTGGACTGCCCTTTGAGGACTTTCTCTTCTTCGTGTTTTCTGAATACTGATTGACTTGATAGCACTATTACAACTTCCGTAGTCTCCACCATATGCATCCACATCGCCTCAAACCTTTTCACGCAGGAATTTGACGACCCCGGAAGAATGTAAGCCTAACTAATTCAGGCGAGGCTATATCAGCGACTTAGTGCACATTTCACAGCCTTCCCAACTAATTTTTTTCATGCACATCATATGTACATATATTTATATGCATATATGTATACATATTATCACGACCGACTTTCTATTAACCTCGGCATTGATCAAGTGATTTTCTTCGTATTTTTGTTGAGCAAACGCGAGGTGTTACTATTCTTTGTTCACGATTAAGCTGACGTTTCGGCGGATTTCGCCTTCTTCAGAGCCTGGAGAAAGGTCAAGTTGATAGCAACCCACTCGGCCAGACGCCTCCATAACCAAACAAAGAAACTCCAAACCAAGATTTCAATCACTTTGAACACAGCTTTGCACACTCACCGCTTTCTATGAGGTTTCCACTAAGTATGTCACGTAGAGACCACCCGCACAGAACTCACGTGGAAGTATAATGTGCCCCTCACATCAGAAAAGCAGTTTTATATACTGCCCTATATCACGCGTGATAATGAGGCATTCTTCCCTGCGGTTCATTTTCGGATTTCTGGAATTAATCCAGAGTGCCTCGAGAGTTTTTCGCGCCTGTGTTCTTGATTCGCGTGCGAGGATCGTGACACATACTTCGAAGTCGTCCCCGTTATGTCTCTGGGTCCTATGCGTGCCTAGCGGGGTATTTGGTCTATTTTTGCCGGCTAGGTGTTCTTTCATGCGGACACAGAGGGGTCTACCCGTTTCGCCAATGTATTCGTCACCACACGTCTTGCAGGAGATCAGACAAACTATACCTGAGCTCATGCAATCATCGTCTCTACCACTGGGGCAAATTATGCAATTTTGAGTTGCACATAGGCGGTTATATAGGAGGTTACGAACTAGCTGGCGCTTAAGATTACTCGGTGGTATTTCAACTAAGCTCACCGATTTCTCTAAGCCCGCCCTTCTTAAGCAGCGTTTTATAGCTGGGCTTATATCATTTGAGATGAAGGGTAGGATAAACGGGACCCTTCTATCGCTAGAGTTGTCGTTTGGAGGCCTACGATTTCCTCTACACCTATTCTGAACTACAGCTTCGTAGCCATTAGAAACGGCTATTTGCCGTGCCAAGTTCCGGGACTCCTCTCTCTGCTCTCTTCCCGTGCACACGTTGGTTGCTGTTCGAAACATGTTTNCTTTCGGTACCACTTTGTAATGTAGCCATTTTCTGATAGGTGAATTTGTACGTTCAAAAATGGAAGCCATTTTTTTTTCGGCTTTTCTCGGGTGAACTTGATATACTCTGACTGTGCGTTTAACAATTCGAAGCATTTGTCCAATTCCTCTTGTGTTGAGCAAAGGACAAAGCAGTCGTCTACATACCTACAGTAGAGTAGCTCCCCGAGATCAGTCACCGGTGCTTCCACCTTAGACATAAATGCAATGGCAAGGCTTGGAGCCAGTCGTTGTCCCATTGCCAACATTTTTTTTTTTTTTTTTTACTTTCCAGACCATCTGAAGATTGAGCAGCCCAAGCATTCTTTTAAGAGTGCCATCAGGTGCTCTATCCTGAAGCCATACATGTTTATTTCTCCTTCGTGTTGTGTAAGGAGTTCGAATATGGCTTGCATTGCGGAGTCATTCGACACGTTTGTATAAAGGGCGGTAACGTCGAAGGACTCCATCACGCACGCGCTGTTGGGCTGCGCAGTACGTAGACGATCCAGAAACATCTGGGTATTCGCAAGATAGGCTGGGATGTGTTTCAACAACTGGTTAAATATTAGGGTTAAAAACCATGTTATCCTGTCCGTTGGCCCGTCTACACGGCTAATAATAGGCCTAACCTTAAATAGTGATGGATCGTTAGACGCAAGATCATCGCTGGTTACTAACTTATGAGTTTTTATAAGTAAGTACAAGACGGGGTGTGTTGGTAAGGCAACTTTAAGTTGAGAGATAACTGATAGTTTCAAACCAGCAGCCCTTGCCATTTTGGCCCATTCGTGGTTTACTTTTCGGTATTTACTTTTGAATTCCTCCTCAGATGATGGGCGATAAAGCGAAGCATCTTCAAGATGCTTTTTCTTTATCTCCACATCTAACTGATGAGGAATTTCGACAAACCCTCCACCCTTATCACTAACGGAAAGTCTTATGGTTTTCAACCTTATCAGCTCTCGTACCTCTCGCATACCACCTCTTTGCACTGGAGTGAGGTTGGAGCTGTATCTTTTCGCGCGATAGTGATTAAGGAATTTGAGAGTTTCATTCGCAAACATCCGAAATTTAACATAAACTTTATCATTGGGCTCTTGCTGTCTAAAGAACCTTGGGGGAAATGGTGCTATTGGTAGGACCCCCACTTGATGTTGTTCGCACCTATATAGCGCTTCATCTCTAGCTTTTTTGCGGAGTCTATCTTGAAGTTCATGTAAACCACGTGCGACCCTACGCAAGGTTATCTTAGAAATGGGTTCAGATGGTGAGAAACTCGGCCCCAATTCTAATAACGAGCGCGCACCGTCAGGGAGAGTTATGCCTCCTAACACGGTTAGCCTTGAATTTTCTTGCACATTACCTCTCCCAACGTGATCTGTTTGATGTTCTTTAGCGATATTTTTGTGCGCTATTGAAGCTGTATTATGTGATTTACTCAAAAGGTCTTCGAATTTTCTTCGCAAGGCTACTTTAGCATTAGACCTAATAGAGTTGCAAATCAACACTGACCCGCTCACTATTCTCCTCCAGAGGTTGTCCTCCAAATATTTAGCACAAAAGTTTTCCTTCGTCTCGCACTTCTTCCACTTGGCGAACATCTGGTTTTGTCGGCTTCGTAGACAAGTGTGTAGTATTCGCAATGCGACGTCCAATACTTGGTGACTGTCCTCTGGTAGACCGCATACGTCGTGTAGTCGTCTTCGTTTGATGAAGTTAGGAACGACTTGATGTTTTAGACAGCGTCAGATGGTCTGGAAAGTACTACGCTCAAATAAGAGGGTTGGCAATGGGACAACGACTGGCTCCAAGCCTTGCCATTGCATTTATGTCTAAGGTGGAAGCACCGGTGACTGATCTCGGGGAGCTACTCTACTGTAGGTATGTAGACGACTGCTTTGTCCTTTGCTCAACACAAGAGGAATTGGACAAATGCTTCGAATTGTTAAACGCACAGTCAGAGTATATCAAGTTCACCCGAGAAAAGCCGAAAAAAAAATGGCTTCCATTTTTGAACGTACAAATTCACCTATCAGAAAATGGCTACATTACAAAGTGGTACCGAAAGCCAAGTAGTAAAAACATCTTGGTTCATTACCTCTCCTCTCACCGCTCTCACACGAAAAGGGCGCTTATAAAAAACATGTTTCGAACAGCAACCAACGTGTGCACGGGAAGAGAGCAGAGAGAGGAGTCCCGGAACTTGGCACGGCAAATAGCCGTTTCTAATGGCTACGAAGCTGTAGTTCAGAATAGGTGTAGAGGAAATCGTAGGC
>UYYA01004147.1:0-120374 GCA_900624975.1 Angiostrongylus costaricensis | reverse complement strand
TCAACTTGACCCTTCCAGGCTCTGAGGAAGGCGAAATTCGCCGAAACGTCAGCTTGTGCGTAAATAAAGAAATAAAATAGCACCTCGTGTTTGCTGAACAGAAGTAGAAAGATATATTCAATCAATGCCGAGGTTAATAGAAAGTCGGACTTGGGAGTTATTACCGTTTTGTTGGCAACAGAAACGGCTATACTAGAGCTACTATATAATCCACTGCGACCACCCACTGTCCATCTACGGTTGGAGAGCACTTAGTTTTTTTTATTTTGCTGTGACGTGGAGACGATTCATTTTCTCTCATATGAAGCACACAGGAGGAACACCAGGAAGGCAGTGCTGCCCATGACTTGCATAAGAATGGAATTACTGTTTAAATTTAGATCACACAGAACAGTTTTTTGTTTCAATCATATAAACCAGGTCGAAAATGTCGAGTATACTCCTGAGAGGGATAGCAAACCTTCACATACAAATAGATTTCAATGGATACGTAAACATACTTCAATTGCTTCAGACATGTGCTCTTTCCACTTTCACCTGGTCCGAGCAGTAGCAACTTTTGTTCCATGGTTCCGATATCTTTAGGTTTCAATTCTTTGTCGATTTTCTTTGATATGAAAAGGCCTTCGCCAGCTCTCTTTGCTTGGATGGACTCACACACGCCCATTGCGAAGTCGCTGCAAAAAAAACGATTCTACGAGTTGGACACATCGTCCTTCTGAATCCGTCGACAGAGATACGATTGAAGTCAACATTGATGAGATGCTAATGAACCAACGAGGTGGTTACGAGAAGTTTAGTTTCTCTCTCAAAAGCGTCTTGCAAAGCGATTTCTTGGCAAATTCGAAGATCTGATTTGAATTTAAAGCTTCTTGAAGGTTCGAAAATTTTTCTCACAGATTTAAATTACAAAACTAAGCATACTTACGCTCAATACAAGGAAGGTTTGGAGCTTATGCGACATAAAACAAACGAGCAGTAATACTCCTCTTTGTTTTCCGACATCAAAAAATATACCTACACCACTTGTCTTCAAGCAACCTTGCTTTGCCCAAAAGTGGAAATTTTTTCTTAAGAGAGAAGAACTTAGGGCGAAAGGTGAAAATTTGGGGTGAATTTACATTTCTACATGGAACTTCCGCACTAAAGAAAAGCGTAACAACGACGTAATAACAATCAGAATCATGTAAAATAGAAATCTTCGGCCATCTCTTCAGAGTTCTTAAAAGTGTTCCTAACAAAACCAGCCTAATGCTATTCGCTCTATGAAGTTACTTCTGAATGGAGATCTACTGGGTTTTCCAAAAATGTGAACATACAATCACAATGATGCTGAGATATTCGGAAAACTCCGGACCGCAGGTGTCTGAAGTGAGGCCCGAACACGTTATTACCCTTTCCAGGAGCTAACGCGATTACCACCATACCATTCGAGTCCTTCTTTTCTCTTTTCTCCTAATTAGTTTTCTATCTACCAATGCCATCAGCAATCACCCGTGAACAGGATCGATCTGGGAAGAATATGAATATAACTGACACAAGCAAAGTTGGGCGAAAGAGGTCTACTAAAAAAACCTAATCTTATAGCCTTCATAAGTTGGTTTTCATTCATAATAAAATAAAGCACTGAAATTCAACAGTGCATCAAGAGCACAGGTCTACAGAGAACCATGTGTTCAACATAAGACAACATTAGATATCAACTATTTCGCAGCCGTGTTATCGCGACATTGCACTACATAACTTGACTTTGCGAGGAGGTTTTAAGAACTGAGGCTTCACTCACCTAGTTTTTTTTCCTGTGATGAAAGCTGGGACAAATATAGAAACATGTTCATCAGCTCGTTCACATGTGAAGTATAAAATGAAGCACACGACCAAATAGGCATGGAATAGAAGCGCAACAATGAAAAAATTGAAGCAAAGAAAACGAATGCCTCAAGGAATTGAAAAACCTCAGATAGTCTTGAAAGCGTGTTGAAGAATGTCCTATCAACGTTTCAAGAAAGCATACATGAGCTCGTCCAGTTGCTGAGATTTTCCCTTCGGTCTCAAGTAGATATTTACTTGCCTCTTTCCGAGAATTAAGTGGCAGTCACCCACGGTGTCATGTGAACCTGCATGTTTGCAACATACTTAATGAGCCTTACTGTAAGAGCATCCTCTAGACAGTTAGTTAACACCATTCTTTCCTGTTTTGAAGCAATCAGATTTCGTCAAATCAAAGCGAAGATAAAGTTAGAATAAGGCATGCTGCAAATACCAGGAAGATAAACATTTTATAATATTTCTATGTCGGTTCATCGAACGCACAAGTAGTAGAGGCGCGACTAATTGGAATGCCGGTGCTCAACGTCAGCCACACTCACAAGTGCTGTTGCCTTCCGAGAGGCCCTTTGCCACAACATAAACTAAAATCAAACATCCATCATAAAAAAAATACTCCTCTGCACTTACATGATTTGATTTTAAATGAGGTTTGTTGTGAACTGGTAAAAACCCTAAGCGATGTTATACCCTCCTCCTGCACCGATCACCACCGGAGATAAACGACTATATTAAAAACGAAAGTCTTAACACATCACTACTTTCCTTCCGCATGGTCTGCATGTTGCAGTCAGAACTCATCAAGTGAAATGGGAAGGTGACAAGAAAGCTCTACCCATCCGATATTCTTTCTTGACATGCCCTTGTTATCCATGTGCTCTTGAGGATTACCTGCAGACACTGTTTTCGGCAAGCACAATGACACAGGCCACTTTTTCTTCCCATAATTTCCAGAGCTCTGGGTGAAAATATTGGAAACCGGCCATTGCATTAAGAATATGTAAATACCAATATCGGTTATTATATTCTAAGCCGGCAGTACATGTTTACAAAATTTCAGAGTAGTAACAGTAACTAACTAGCTGATGAAGTGTTATATCCACCAACAAGGAAAGCTGCACTCTCAGTCCACTTGCTTTGGTAAACGCTTTATCCTTCCACAGTCCCTATTTCAAATAATATACCTTCATGAAATTAGAAGGCAGGGCCCGTAGTGAAGTGGCTGGAAGTGCCGCGCATTGCACACACCATTATTGGTTCTATTCCAAGTGTTGCAAAAATCAAGTCTTCATTCTAGCTGGGATCAGCAACTTAGTATAGGAGTTGCTTGATAAGATAAGATTATTTATCTTATTCTTTGGTGAACTAACATACGCCGTGATATAGGTGCGTATGCATTCCTAAAAGTGGGCGCTTTTTTCCGCCATTCTTTATCTCTCACCCTAGTGCATCTAAAAATCCTCCAGCGAACACGGACATGGACCAACGATTCGTGGCGAACCCACATTCCGGTAGATGTGTAATAAACTCGACTAGTTATTTAAAAAACCACTTTGACTTCAGAAGAAACCAAATCGCTTGGAGTGAGATTGAACTGAAAGCGTTTATGGTTCGAAAAAGAAGCGCCATAGCTATGTCGTTCCACCACATCAACGAGGGAGCGAACAGCATTATGAGCTGAATGGCAACGTATCTGAACCAACAGCGGATGCATATAAAGCAATCTTTCGTTCATGACTACAAATTATATGGGAACTTTTATACTCTTAGTCCAATTCGAGCTTAGTTTCTTCTCGCTTTTGAATTAAAGCCTTTCCTATATAATTAGAAAAAAGCGCTATAAACAAGGCACTTTGCTATGCACGCGTGGTAAGATGGCAAACTTGGATGACGTTGACGTTGAAACCCTTACGCTGTCGCGTCTAATGGGACTTTTTTTAGAACGACAAGTGATACTGAGGTTCAACAAAAGTTCCGCTTATTTTTCAGAACAGAATCCTACTTTACTTTGGTAATCATAACTGTTGAGAGCCAACTAAATTTTCTATTTTCAAAACTATTCTGCATTGTTAATAAAAGGCAAAAAGTAGTCCTCAGGATTATCAGCGACTTGTTTAGTTTTTAATGGGCACATTATAAACACCCTGCCCTCCAAGATCGTCTGCTTTGTTAGTTCGTTTCTGATGATTGACGAACTGAAGTGCACAGCAGCATTCCTCCCTTTTAGTGGTGTGATCGTAGCCGAGAAAGATTTTTATTATTCTATATGAAAGCCTAACTTAGAATGAGCGAATACCGAAACAGGCCCTATCGGATTAGTCGACCACTACTCTGACCATATTTCCATAACCAGTTCAAATAAACGGCTTCATATGAAGAGTGTGGTGAACACCATTCTCCTCGAGCAAACCAGCCAATTGATCAGGTCAGACAAGCGTTGAAGACGAACGGAGGTTTCACTAGCTTATTAGAGTTACAAGCGAGTTAAGTGAGTGACGATAAGTGATGCAGATGACAGTAGGAAAACCTTATCAATTTACAATTAAGCTGACCGCTGAAGATGTACCTAGTATAATTTTATAAGCAAAATCTGTCATCACCAGTAATAGCAGCCATCTTTGCGTCAATGAAACTGGACAGTATTGAATGAACGACGAATATAGTAAAGTATAGCCTTGTCTTCAAATACAAATACAAATACAAAATGATGCGCGGTAGAAAACGCCGGGAAATCTAAATCTCTATCCATCCGGTAAGCACGAAGCACTACCTGAACGTTGATGCGCCGCATTGCAATAGGTGAAACAGAAGTAGTTGGATAAAAACGCGAATTCGTATGGACAATATTTAACGGAGTCATACTTTAACTTGATAGAGGAACATCGAAAAACGAATGTGGAAACAAGAAGGGCATGACCATGTCACTGGACGGGGTGATTACGAAGCCTACTATCTTACACTTCAGAAATTGTATAGGTGTATAAAAACAGCAAATCTTTTTCTTGAGAAACAGCAATTATTCTTCAACGGATTGCACATGAAATAGCGAGGTAAACGAGTAAGTAAAAGGGAATGGTGGAATCAGTCATAAGTGAGCCGGCATCAATTCAAGCGCTCTGCCTGAGTTTGAGCCTCAGAAGAAAGCAATTTGAAGTCGAACTAAGTACACCTTTGATCTGAACGATGACCGCTATCGCTTCTGGGGGTTGAATCGTAGATTGTTCGCATAGGCGTTGGTATGGTGACGACGAACTTTGTAAGGCTGATTGACTGTTTATTTTTGGACGATTTAGTTAGTAATCTAATTTAAAAATGCGATTGCAGTAGAATATGAACATAGACTGATGACTCCTGAATAGCGCTTAAAATTCTCCACTGTGTCTGCATGTCAACAAGTCCATGTTATGTAATGCGCCGAGGTCGCGATTCACTTGCAAAATTCAGCTGAAGCTACAGTGGGTGTTCGTGAAGGTGTTTACGGCGAATTGCAAAATAGATTTAGAATATGCTAATGTTACCGCAACTAATTCTCGGTGGAAATCGGTGGTCATATGAACATTACTTACTTACTTGGATACTTAGATAGCACATTCTCACCGATTGTGCTGACCTTAGCATAGTTTCTATTTTTTCAGAGTTTTCCTGGTTTAATTTCTGTTGTTCCTTGGTGTTCCGAGGTTAGCCTAGCAAAATTCTACCCCAGGTCGTCACCGTCACAAGCAGACGTCGTTTTTGTGGGCCAGAAGGTGATTTGCTATCATGCAAATAGTTTAATGCCAGGATGGTGGTGGACCCTGGTATTGGTTTACTCTCAGCTGGGCTTTTTTATGGAAATGGCGGACTCCTTCTCAGCTCGGAAGACCCTGCCGGGTGATGAATCCTCATGCTCTACATAGCAGCCTGACACCCAGGAACACCTTCCAGCTACGATGAGGCGATGAACTATTGGGAGACCTATAAACATTACAGTATAGCGACGAGGCAGGTCGATAAACAACAGGAACCAAAGCGCCTGGCGTTGACTAACCCATTAGGGATGCGCCATAAAAGGAACACCACTAATTATCCCAGAGATAATTCACTGCTTCCTCGTCCTATAAAAAAATTGTGAAGGCCTGCCGATGTATCGAAATTGTGTTCCCACCCTCATGACCGAATCTAGCGCTATTTTGCTTACCTTTTACAAAAGGAAGGCTTGATATGCCTACAGCGTTACCGTACCCAGTATTGCGTGTGTATTGCAGAGCAACTCTAGCCACTGCACTACGCGGTTTCGTACACTTTGGATAATGAATGTGAGTAACGGAATATCTACTTATGGTGATGGCTTAGCAGAAATCATATAATGAAAAAGTTGACCGTAAGAAAAGCCCCTGAAGAACTTAATTGGCAGTGTAGCGATTTATATGAAATCCATAATAAGGAATTCTAACAAAAACATCGACTTTATGGAATTTGTTTATACAAGCCAACAAAGCAGACTTTTTCAAACAAGGAACAGAAAACTCGAGAAAATGGTCCACGAAGGAGAAATATGGTATCACGCTTTCATCAGAGCAGTAATTGTTCCACAAACTGGTACTGTTCTTAGCTGAATCAAAAATACACATAATTTCATCAGTTATACTCTTTTAGTTATACTTTTACAACAAAGTCACAAAATACAGTTTTTCCATGTATTCCTTTTTGGCAGCCTAACGCTGATAAATGTTATATTATGTTAATATTATTAGGATAGTAATACCATTATTATACACCAAGATCCACCACCGTCCTGTTATCAAAGTTGCTTGGTGGCAAATCACCTTGATCCACAAGGGATGCAAATGCCTGTGGTGGTGAAGACCTGGAGCAGGCTTTGGCCAGGCTGACCTCGGGATTCCAGAGAACCACAATGGCATAACCAACTGATCTCCGAAAAACGGAGATTATGCTGGGGCCCACACAACCAGTGAGGACGGTCCATTCAGTTGTCATGTAGGTAGGTCTATATTGCTTATTGTTGTTTACTTTTTATGAATTTGTATAACAACTTAATCTCAACAATTTGAACATATGCTCATTAGTCATAGCGAGGTTAATGTAGGAAAGTCGGTTTCATACTACTATTACGCTCTTTGCGAGCAAGTCCTTCACTCTTCACATCTTGTAGTCGAACAAACGTTTATGGAAGATATTTTCTTCGGCTGTAATTCAGTCTGAATCATTATTCTTTCAGCGATGGTCTGATGGTCTTATGGTCATTCCGGTCACCAGTATTTTTTGCTCCAATATTTTCACTCCGCCCTTCCGTATCCTAACAGACACCATTATTTGCAAAAAAAAATCGCTTTGCAGTGTCAACAAACAGAAAGTTGCCTCATGTTCACTCAAGTCAAGAGGCTTAATGCTCTGAGGGAGTATGCCACTTGTTAGGCTTTAAAAAACACATTTTTTTGCATCGCTGGAACGATTTTTTTAAAAGACTTTCCCTTCTCAGGACCATGCAGGCAGAAAAATAGTTTATTTAGAAAGAAAAAATAAAATGAGTGGTGTTTGGCAATAAGCAGTGTCCTCGGTCATGAAGGCGTTTCGCCTTTGAAGAAATGTTTGCAGCTTAAAGCCTTGAATAAGGCTGTTGAAGTAAGACGTAACATCGTTCTAAGACTTTTTTGTTAACGGTCTGCAATACAATAAATGCGTCCTTTAAGAGTTCAGTGCGCTTTTAATCCAGTGGTTGTCATACCAATAACTTACCACATATTAATTTTATTAAGCTGATTTTTAGCTAAAGCTGGTAGAGTGTTAGGTGAGATTTCCTTTTAAGAACTCCATAAGACAAATTTCCGTGATGCCGAAGACTTCGGGTAAGGTGCGATTTTTCAGGAAAACAACATGTTGAGGCAAAGAATAAATTATCTCCTGTTTTTCCCGCGGTGTTACCTGGTAAACTGTGTAGTCACCTTAATTATGAGCGTTCTCAATACGTTGAACAGAGCACAGCTGCTTATAAAGAACCCTAGAGCTCATTAAAATGATTTGGGATGAGTTAATGACTGAGCCATTGAATGAAATAAAGATACCATGACATAACAATGGCAATCACCGCCACTGAATTCAAGTAATGCTGTTGCTCGAACGATGGTGATAACTCCTTTCGAACGTTGTCCAACGCTGTTCGTTCCCTTCCTCTTGCCATTTTGCGATAAGAAAAGGCAGTAGAAACTTTAGGAGTCCTCGTAAAATTAAGACTCGCGCCTGAGATCGTTGGACACTGAGATATTTAAAATTATTACTGTGTCTAAAAACTCTACAAATCTCTTTTACTTTCTTTTTTCCTTTTTGCATGAGACAGACTGTTGGAATTAGCCATAATTGCCGTGCGCAGCCGAAAACTTTATTCAATAGTTACTACGATCTTCTACGGCGGGTAAGTCATCAACTTGTTGTGAAGCTCTTCTCAGTAATAAATCCGACGACCAACTTTCTATGTGACTGAAACCTTGGTTTAGCGTCTTCTCTGTTTGGTTAAGGAGGTGTTTGGCCGAATAGATTGCTGTCAACATGACCTTTCCAGGCTCTGAGGAAGGTGAAATCCGTCGAAACGTCAGCTTCTTCGTGAATAAAGAATAAAATAAAACCTCGCGTTTGCTCAACAAAAATACGAAGAGATCCTTTTTCCATCACCTTGGATTCTCAGAAGAAGGAAGATTTGAAGATGTTAATTTTTCGTAAGACTCATTCAGCAGCATATTTATTGATAAATGACTCAGTTGACATTGTCGCTTTGCAATGAGAAGTGGCAAGATAGGGAAAGAGAACCGACGTTATGCTATTCTGCTCAGATATAATACCAAATATTTTAAAAATTTTTAGCTTTATTCGAAATGATGGCCAATTTACAATAAACGCTTCTTGATAAGAACGGTTAGGAACGCCGCATCCTGGTTCAGCCACTGCTTTGAACTTCGTTGATCGTCGAATGAGATATCTACGAACAGCCGCTGGTTCAGTTAATATTCTGTTGATCTATAAGGATTCTTCACCTTTCAATTGTCGTTAAAACAGAGAACGATTATTGTTTGATTAGTACTAAGTTCTTACGAGATACATCCTTTCGAGCAAATTTTTGCGTATTTGCCTTGACTATCGCCCTCACTTGGCCACTATTAATTATATATGGGCATACCCACGACTTTGTCAGAGATGCTCGACCTCTAGTGCAATTCCTTATCGACCATCCAACCACTGCGAATTCAGAAGCCTTGGTCGCCTATGCTCTGATGGCATTTAAAGTTTCTTCCATTGGTGTTTCTCCAACTTTGAGTACGTGAAACACAACATTGTGCATTGTTTCCTAAGGGAGGAATATGCCAGCAAAAATCGTTTTAGAAATGTTGCTGGAAAAAAGCACTATTATTCGAGCAAAAGTGGTGAGGAAAGCAGAGGTAGTGACGGCATTTATTACGAGGGCGGCGTTTTCTTGACCTACGCGAGCTCACCAAGCTTCCCATCCCTTCAAGGTTAAGCTTGATTCCAGACTTCTCTTTTCCTCAGATCGCCACCTCTAGTCCATGTGGGGGCACTCTTGCACAACTATTCCAAAATTCGAGTGATGATCGACTCAACCGTGACATTTGTGACGAGGGCGAAAAACCCTCAAGCAGCATACATGACCATGCCCAAAAAAAACTCCGACGACTTTAATGGGTGGTGAATGTAAGAAAGCTAGTCGATTGCAAGATGTGCTGGGAACCGCACACTGTGATAAGTGCGGTCTTAGACCACATAGAACAAAGTACTAAAATAAATAACGTTTGGCAAAGATTAGCCTTAAAGTGCTAGGCAGCGAGAACACAGGAGATAAATAATTGCTGCAATGTTTATTTGTGAACGCAAAAACTCAAGAGAGGAAATTGTTTTGGAATCGAGCCAACATTAATCAATCTGCTAATTGTAACCATTTTCATAGACCACCACGTAATCATGATTTGTGTTCTTTTTTTCTTTACAGATATTTCTGACACACAAGTGAATTGCTAATGTGACATAGTGTGGTAAAACTAATCAACGCATGTGCTATGTTATGAAGGGAACTACTGCTCTCGAGAAGTGGTTCGTTTGGCCACTTCTTATTCAAACTTTTGGGAAAAGGCTAAAAAAATTTTATTTAAAAAAACAGGCACTACACATCGCCTATTGGTTGCTTACCTACTTCGTCAGATGCTTAGCTATTAAATGCTACTCTTTCACCAGTCATGTCCGTTTTGGTACCGTCTTTCATGTGTTTCATGCAACTGTCATCTGTGGGATCTGGCTCGAACGTAGATTCAGTCACCAATCGAAAACCTGCTCTCGAGCTCTCGACCTTCGTTACTGAAATGCTGACTGCTGCTCGATCTCGGTCTTCACTATAGACCCGAAATGGATGACTTGGGTTGTTTTCAAGACACCGCCAGAGACAGTAGTCGACCTTATTGGATCCGAGGAAAGCTTTCTATAATGCCGTTGGCAGTAAATGCTATAATTACTGGGTCGACATGTTTGAAGATCATGTAAGAACCTTACGGACGTAGCACGGCTAGAGTAGGTCATTCTGTCCGATCCGGAAGGCCGCGTAGCACTGACTCCGATTTGCACTCGGATTGCAGACGGCTTGGGAACCATGTGTCGTGAGTTCACGGCCTTACATCGTTCACTTATTATGTGAAGTTTACATAGTTTTAAAAAAAGCTCTAGCATAAAAAACGTAGGACTTGTTCTGGCTGCTTGAAGGATAAAAGATCCTGCGTTGATCAATCTTCAAGGAATGCGCCATGCATGGTTGAGGTGAATGAATGTCTACCCGACCAATACAATGAGTAGAGGTGGCCTATTGATGTACCACGTCATTGTTTTGACATTCTCAGACAAATCGTACATATCGACTCTGGAAACAAAGGGGACTCGGTGAGGCAGGGTAAACAAAGAACTGATCGTGAGCTTATTGTAGACCAGCCTCAATCACTGCGCTACACGCGCGCTTAGTGAAAGAACGAAATGTAACCGGCCATAGATGAGAGCCCTAAGTACGAATAATTCTAAACATGACCAGTATCCATTGACGATGACAACTTAAAGACGTTAATCGAAGCAAATCAATCGATTGAGAGCAGGAAAAAGAACGAAACCTAAATGCAGAAATAATATCTAGCCCAATAGCTGTTGTTGCTGGTTGTTGTTGTTGTTATTGTTGTTGTTGTTGTTGTTGCCGTTGTTGTTGTTGTTGTTGTTGTTGTTGTTCTTGTTCTTGTTGTTGGCTGCTGTTGTTTACGACCATTGTTCTTCCTGGTTGATGTTATTATTGTTTTTGTTGCTGTTGCTCAGTGGCTGACATTTCGACGATTTCGCCTTCCTCACAACCTGGACGTATTTTACGTAAGAATAGCCTTACATTTATTTTATGATCTTATAAACTGATCTTCTTAAGCTGACGCGAGGTTTGTACAGATTTTCGTTGTCGTTGTCGTTGTTTTTGATGTTGTTGATCGATGTCTGACGTTTCGGCGACTTCACCTTCCTCAGAACCGTGATGCTACGTGTGAGTCCCACACGTCATCCATCGATCAATAACATCAAAAACAACGACAACGACAACGAAGAGCTGTACCAATCTCGCGTCAGCTTAAGAAGATCAGTTTATAAGATCGTATAAATAAACATATCAACTATCTATGCCGAGGTTTATAGAAAGTCGATCTTTCGAGTTAATAGCCTTACAATTCGGTAATAAATATATAGTACTAATGATGATCACACATAAATAAATGCAAATTTGTCCAAAACCTACTCATCGTGCTCTTGCAAGTGGGACCACCCGTGGACCGTGTGCTTTTCACCTGAGATGACCAGTGGGCCCTATTCAGACCAAAAAACTAATTTGAAATAAGGCGCCAGGTCACGTGTGAGAGTGAGGCCTTCGTCTCTCGAATTCGTCTTTGGAGCTTTGAAATTTATCCAAAACGTCTCAAGAGTCTTGCGCTTTCATGTTTTACACTCCCAAGCTAGGATCAGGACAATTATTTCAAAATCATCACCATTGCACTTTTGTGTCCTTTTTACCTAGAGGGGTCCTTTGTCGATTATTAGGTTTCCAATCTAGATGTTTTTTTACACGGACACAAAGTGGCCTGTCCATTTCCCCAATCTATTCGATATCTCATGCCTTACACGAGATCAAGTATATTGTACCTGAACTCATGCAATCCCCGACTTTCCCATTAGGACAGACCATACAATTTTCTAAGCTGCACAAACGATCACAAAGGGGAACTAATGTGGTCTAACTGACGGCGCTGGGTATTTTGTGGGAGGTCATTAACTGCCGCATAACTTTCAGAACTATGTTTTCTTAAGCACCTCTTAATGTCAGAACTTATTTCGTTTTTGATATGAAAGGTGGCTTGATAAGGATCATTCGTAGGTTCGAAACACTGTTTTGGAAAGTAACCCTACCTTTTGGTCTAATTTGAGTGGCACCTTCTTAGGAGCCGTTAGAGGAGGCTATTTTTCGGACCACGTTAAGCGATTTCTTCTTTTTCTCTTTTCCTGTGCACGCATTTTTAACCGTTCGGTACATGTTTTTTGTTAGTGCTTTCATTATGTGTGAAGGCTGAAAGGAAAGATAGCACCAGTATATTTTTACTGCTCAGTGTTCGATACCAACCTTTCATGTACCCACTTTCTGAAAACAATCTGAATGTTCAGGAAGCTCTCGATTGGTTTTCTCTGGGTGAAATTTATGTATTCTGACTGATTACTTAACAATTCAAAGCACTCATCCATCTATTCTAGTGTGGAACAGACCGCGAAGTAGCCGTCTATATACCGACGTTAAACTGTCGACGATCGAGAACTAGAGCTTCACTTTATACATAGAAGCGATTGCAAGGCTTGGTGTTAATCGCTTTCCCATGACTAACCCTATCGATTATTTATGTCGCGGTTTATAGAAAGGAGGTCTTTTGAGTTATTAGGGAAAGAAAACTGTCGTGTCAAATGTGTTCCTCAACCTTCGCGGCTACGGAACGAAGAACATCGGTTACTTCTTGTGTCATTCCTAACTTTACAAGAGCTTGTTGAAAAATATCTATTCCTTCCCATCGGCACTCGTAATAAATTACTATTTTTTTTGTTATGAGTAGTTAGACAAAGGTTTTTATTGCACTATTTCTTCGTGATGAATAACGTTTAGGCGCATTTAGCCTTCTACATAACCTATAAAGGTCAAGTTGAAGTACAATCTAGTCGGCCAAATGCTTCCATAACTTACTTGGATACTTGTGTACTTCGATGGCCCGTTCTCAATTATTGTGCAGGCTCCAGCATATTATCCACTTTTTTCGGAGTTTTGCTGGTTTAGCCATTGTGGTTCCCTGGAGTCCCGTGGTCACCCGGACCAAAGTCTGCCCCGTCACCACCATAGGAAATCGTCGCGCTTATGGATTACAAGGAGATTTACCACTCTGCAACAAGTTTGGTACCAGGACGGCAACGGATCCTGATATTGGCTTACTCTTAACTGGGCTTCTTGATGGAAACACCGAACTCCTTCACAACTTGCGAGACCCTAACCAGACCGAGAATTTCCATAACACCACAGAAAATTCCCTAAACCCAAATTCCTACCGTTACTTGTCGTGAATAAATAGCGCAAATACGGGACCGTGTTTAACTCATCAAGAAAACATTAAATTATTGGTGACTTCTTCGATTTATGACTCGCAATGAAATTTTATTCAACAGGCCGATAAAATTTTACGCGATGGCCAGACAGAGGACAAAAGTCAAATCATTTCTGAACGTCAAATTAATATCATAGGATGGCCATATTGACAGTTTAATCGGACATACGGAACCATTCACGTTTTCTCTTCTTGAATCCTAGCGAAATGGCTATAGCAGAGAGTTACCACGAAGAGATCGGCAAAGTGCGTGAAGAGGTACATTTTATACGACCAGCCTTAAATCAATCGAATGAGATTTGTTCACCCCGATTCGAACATTGACACGTCGATCAACCAACATCATAAAAATTACAAGTATTAGGATACCATATCCGCTCCCACCCACTTACTCATGAGACCTCTATTCAAATGACTGTAACTTTTTCGAATACCTCGGCAATCGCCGCGACTGAAAATCGATAATTGATTGATGGTCGTCAACTACTTGGTGAGAATTCCTTCAAATCCCTAAATGATGTCAGAAAACTAAAATTCTTTCATTACGTAAAAAATAAATCTAGTGCGGCTTTCCATCGCCTTCACCACAAGTGGCGACCTTTTAGGCAAGAAGGATCTCTTCGCAGGTAGGTCTTGTGGAAATTTCCCGACGAGGGAAGAATGCAGCCCAAGGCCTTAAGCATACTATTCAACGACGTCTCTAGCAACACCCTTCCACGGCTTCATCAAATGTGTTCCTGACAAACAAAATCTGTTAACAATAGTAATAATAACAATTTTATACTTTTTTATTTTTTGCCTACTATAATTTCGCGGCAGGGTACTAAGCGAAATACAACCACAACGTTGCTGAGATATTTGCAAAAACTCTGGACCGCAGGTGTCTATGGTGGAGAACGAACGCGCTATTATCCTTTCCGGAGAGTAGCGCGAGTGATTGCTGATTGCTGTGGCAAAGATCGATAGAAATAGCTGAGAGACAGGCAAAACGAAGGACCCGGATGGTGTGATGGTGAAGTGCGCAACTCCCCGGTAAGGACAATCGCGCGTTCGCTCCCCACAGCTGACAGCTGCGGTACGGAGTTTTGCAAATATCTCAGCAACGTTGTGGTAGTAATAATAGCGTTAAAAATTCTTCTAAAGATTCAAACCAAGATATCTTTCTTAATAATATTTTTTTTAATAATGAAAACCATAAGGATAAGTTCTCTTTCCTAATGAGGTACATGTCTTCATATGTATTTCAGCTGTGAAATCTTGCTGAAATTATACTTATTTACAAGTCATGTAATCATCTAGTTATTTCAATCATTAACTGCTAACTAGTTAATGGGTGAGAAAAAAGGAAATACATCAAGAGGACGAGGAATACACAAATGATCGGTGGTTCGATCCCACCATGGACTAACCAAGCTCCCTTCCTTCCGTGTTCAGAAAATTGATCTCATACATATCAAAGAAATTCTTCCTCCAATCCACAGAAGGGCTACCCTGGGATTCTAAGGGTAGACGAGAATTCAAACACTTTCGGCAAGAAAACAAAGTTCTCAAGTGACAGCCGAATTCATACGCCATTGTGAAGGCCTTCATGGATGACGGGAACAAGTTGAGAACGGTATGAAAGAAGTGCGGAATCACCACAATGTGAGGACCCTGGCCATGCTAAAATGTCCGCATACACTCTCTAGCGTACTTCTCATTTGAATCGATCCTACAATTTTCAAACAGATTTTCTAAATCACCGATAGAAGGATATAAAATCCACGTGGTCGAGGTGACGCCCATTCTAGCTGGTTTTAGTTGAGTCACGGCGCATGAGATATTTTCACATTCAAACGTGTGCCTTTCCTTAAAATATTTTGCCATGTGAAAGCTTTTTTTTTCCGACCTGCTTACCTATAGGATTGCTGGATTTACTTTTGTAGATTTGCGAAAACTTTGGTTTCAATGCATTTGAAATGTAAAAGAAAAACAACTACAATTTTACTAATCGGTGATGGAACACTAGCTGAACCTTTGAAAGAATAGCCGTTTGTCACCCACTATTTGAATCTGTAATGATAAGGTGTCATATAACGTGGAGGCCAACAGCGCAGTGGTTACAGGTGCCTTGCAGTGCTCAAGTGATCGTTAATTCTATTCTGCGCTCCAGGCTCACTAACACTTCGGGGTAAGAAATTTCGTAGCACAATTTTCTGGAAAAGTTGCAACACTGACTCGATACATTATTAGGCCACTACACAGACACCTGTATTGGCCAGATATTCATCCATTCATCTCTGGCGATGCTTGATGAAGTCAGATGCATGGAGCACCCTCGGCGATTGATCAACACTTAAATCTTTTAACTATTAATTAACTGTAGAACCTGCAATATTTATCCATTCACCGTGAAGGCTTAGAAATTTTTGGGAAAATAAACAAAAAAGGTGATTATTTTTCAAACTACAACATTATTGCTTCTGAAGTTATGAAAACCAAGAATCTGCATGGTGTGGTGGTGAAAGCATTAGCCCCAGGAAAGGGTAATAGCGTGTTGCAAAACTCCGCACCGCAAACACCTGCGGGCCGGAGTTTTGCAAATGTCTCAGCACCATTGTGGTTGTACCACACGTAGTACCCTGTCATGAAAAACTGCAACAGGCAGTAAATAAAATGGTTAACGCTATAAAAATACACAAAAGAAATTAATAAGATAAGTAATCGTCTAGCCATTAATGTTAATTATCTTCATTTAGACAGAGAGAAGATGATAGAAGATACTAGCTGTTGTCTTTGCTAAGAAGAGATCAGTGTTAAGCACTTCGCAGGCTTTTTCAAGTTCTTATTCAATTTTTCACTTTTATTCAGAACAAGTACTACTAGTACCGAATAAAAGTGTGCTCAGCAAAAAATCCACTTTCTCTTTAGAGCGCTTGAGCTAGGAAGCAAGCAAAGTGTCACTGAAAGTTCCGGAGAGAAATTAAACTAGGTACTTAGGAATGTTCTAGACAATAATGGCCTATTTAAAACACGAAGGCTTTTTTTACCATTTTACTCTATATTTCCTGGATCCTTTAATAACTTTTTTTCAGATATTTCATCTGAAGTAATGATACAAGTTTCTGACTTTCATGCTCTCAATGCCGGTTCATTCCATAAAACACTGTACGGTTTTATCTATCCTCATGTGTGCCAAGTACAAATGACCATGAATGGAAGAATCTTTGTTTTGAGATCAGTAAAAGTGCAGACGACATCATTCTGCAGCATCCCTACATGATCAGAATATTGCTATGATTTCTCTGTTAGTTTTTGTCACCATGTACTTCATTCAGGTCACCTTTAGGATTATTGTAAGTGAACGTTCACCTTCAACGCTTGTCTGGGCCTTTTACATTTCATTCTAGCAGTAGGTTAACGAGTAGCAGAGCCCTTTACCACTCATTGTCCTCTAGAAGGGATTCGTCTCAAAAGACATCACTATTCTCTCACAGCCTATTATGACAGTTTCAATGCAATAAAGCGAATGAAGTGCTGGAATTCGCACGAAATGTGAATACAGGATTCTGGGCATCTATGTATCTTAGAAACTCTACGAGAAGCGGTTTCTGAAGTAAACTGAAAAATGCTTAACTACAATGCACATGACATCTGCTTGTTCCCTAGATTATTCGTAGGTAAGCAAATGCTTGAACACCTATGTGGTCTGCTTTCGTTAGTCTTGATTTCAGTAATGAACCATAGCACAACCTTCCTATCAATGGTGTTTTACTAACTGAGACACCTTTTTCCATTTCTGATCTCTCGAAGGTTTTGCGAGGTGGTTAGCATATACGGGCGCCACTCCACTTGAATCGAATAGAGAGGGTGTCGCTTTCTTGTCACTGGGTTTCTTCAAAGATGACATGCAATATTGGTGTATGTCAACTCTAACCCGGGTCTGCGGCCTGAAATACTGGGCTCATTCTCAACTTTGATGATATTATTTGAGGAATATTTCGCTTACTCCTAGAATTCCAAGCGTAGGTATCTTTCTTATCATCATGTTATACGAACAGTCATTATCAAGTAGGAAAAGGAATTAACAAGTTATATAAGTACACATCTTATACTCGCAGCTGTAACCATTTTGCAGCAACTTGTATAAAAGTAGTTGCCATTGTTGTAGTTAATAACTATTAAACTAAGCGGTGAAAAATACAACAGCAATGATGCTGATGTATTTGAAACTCTAGACCGCAGGTGCCTGTGGCGAAGAACGAACCCTCTATCACCCTTTCCGGGGACTAACGCGTTCACCACCACACCATGCGGGTTCTTCAGTTCGCCTGTCTCTCAGCTAGTTTTCTATCGATCAGTGCCCTCAACCGTTGCAAATCTCTCAGTTCCATTACGTTTGTATTTTACATAGCACTCTGACGTAAAAAGGTGTAATAGGGGCAAATTTAAAATGTTAACATCTAAACGGTTAGGATGTAAGCATAGTTAGACAAAGCTCTAAAGAAATATTATGCATATTACTGTAGAAGTTCAACCACTTCCTTTTCGAGCCTCATAACTGTCTTCTAGCAACGTGTTTTTTCAACCGTGACTGGTTACGCCAGATTTGCAAACGAAAAAACATCTAACATATTGCGGTTATTCATAATTTGTCGTCGCTTTTTCATCGACGCGCCGGATTTTAGCGTGATGTTCCATCGTCCATCAATCGTCCGCGACTTCGACGAGCAGGCATCTGGAGCACATCTTGGCTCGTCGAAGACTTAAGTGTAACGAGACGTCACGAACATGCGAGCAGCACCTCGTCCATCACCTAACGGGCCTCTTGCTCGAGGGGACTATCGGAATCTCTCGGCATCGTAGGTGAACACCGAGGAAGTGACACTATCACAGGCGTTAGGACAGAGGAAAAAACTGCACGGCTCGTTATTTCCAAAACTTTGAAAAGTTTCAAACATATTTCAAAACTCCAATCTTGCAACATTCTCCTTTGTTTCCCAGATATGAGATGTATGCCTTTTGACCAGCTAAAGTCACATCATCGCAATGGCTCTTACCTTGTAGCAGGAGGGATAAACGAATTAAGAGGTAAAAAAAATTTTGGCGATAAAATAAATAGTAAATAAAAGCTCTTGGCATTGTTCAATTCCTGGGGGATGCTCCATGCATTCGACTTCATTAAGTATCGGTGGAGGTGATTGAATGCATATCTGGCCTTTACAATGACTCGCGGTGGCCTTCCGATACATCGAGCCAGTACCGCTATAAAATAGGAAATTTAATAATGCAGATCGCGATGAGCTACATAGATTCCATCCAGTTAAACCCTTAAAAGTAGCTCTACCTTAATGAAAGCTAAAGAATATGTGCAATAGATTTCCTGGCCAAAAATATTGTGAACAATGGGGTTTTTCAAAAAAGAAAACTTTAGTAGCTACAGTTAAAACCTCAGCATTCTCCACACAAAAAAATAGCAGCATTTTTTCTAGAGTGAATCAAAGCAAACCGAGAAAAGGGAGGAAATTTTCTTCTACAAGTCATTTCCATATCCAGCAAAACAGCTTTTTCTGGTTCTCTACGACTTAACAGAAACTCACGTGCCAGACAAGTGAGGATCGCTGATGAGTAACTGAGTGTTGCCGATATGGTGTATGTATTGACAGTTCCATAACAAAGTCAATGGAAACCTGCTATTTTGCAGAAAAAAACCACTACAGGCTTCAGTATTCGTTGGTGCCAGTCTAAAGGTCATAGATTCGCTGAACTGAGGCCCTAGTTGTTAACTGATTCGCCTCGCTTTCCTGGTGTGCCATGGTTTCATAAGTCGAAAGTAAGCTTGTTTGTACTCCATGAAAACCTGATTCTGTTTCAAGTGGGAAGTCGCGTGACTAGTATTCTGTCCTACAAACTTTGTTTCAACTTTTAATCATTGTTAAGCATGAGTGAATCCGATTTGCTCCTAGACAGCTTCATGCAGTTGCTAGCTACGAGCACTCTACCAGATTTAAAAATCACACATCAGCAATTTTTCAAACGGACCGTCATTTGTCCTTCCCTTGAAAGTATTTTATGCAAACATCACTTCATCTTTGCTGCCATGTCTTATTCTATGGTTCCCATCCACTTGTTATCTAACTATCCAAATAAGCTGACTATTTAAACTGAGAAATTAGGAACTAATCTAAGAGTCAACCTAGTGTAATCAACTTTTTATCACTATGAAAAGTCATTACCACTTACGTGAGTTGACCAGAACAGAGTCGCGTGATGAGTTCTTTCGCTCAGCCGGCAATCTCATCGATGCTCTCGTTAACGCAATATGACTGTTGTCGTTGAGTCTCGACGTCGGTCCTGAATGATCATCGACTTTACCGTATTCCAGATGTGGCACACGTGTTCGCAATGGCTGCGATTGTCGGCGCGGAAACGACACACGG
Source organism: Angiostrongylus costaricensis (assembly GCA_900624975.1). Taxonomy (NCBI): domain Eukaryota; kingdom Metazoa; phylum Nematoda; class Chromadorea; order Rhabditida; family Metastrongylidae; genus Angiostrongylus; species Angiostrongylus costaricensis. The sequence continues at coordinate 100,426 of UYYA01004147.1, read as the reverse complement.
ACACTTGCCACCACAAGAGTCGTCTCACAGCTACCGTACTACGTGGGTGAGTTCACCTGGAAAACGTTTCTACTGCGATATATTCCTTCTTACTGCGGCGACTTTTCAATGTACGGTTAAAAATTTGTAGACATCGTTGTAATGCATTCCTACTATTTCTTTTGATAATTTTTGACGACTGGTTTTACTTGGAGTCTAAAACATACGAGTTTTGTTTTCCCTTCGGGCCGAGCCTTTTCCATATTCTCGTTCTTAACACTAAATATTATATAGCACCACCAACCATCGAATAACCCGAATTAGGTGATTTTATAATGTATTACAGATGCCGAAAGATTTTTCTATCGATTACTTACTTTCGGACTTCGACAACTCACAAAAAGACGAAGGAATCGTGAAACGAGGCAGTATCCGCTTCAGACTAGAAGGCATTTCATTGTGGAGGCGATTCCATGCCTTAGGCACAGAGATGATTGTCACGAAGAGCGGACGGTGATTCAATGAAAATTTTAACATTTAACAAAGTTGTTTCTCACAAATAAGTTGTTTTGGATTGCATCCAAGCGATAATGCTTGCTATGGCCGACTCTGACCGCTATCTGTTCCTAGAGTTACCAGCAAATGAAGTGGGTTAGTATCTCATGAATAACATTCTTTAAAATCATTGTCTAAAGTAGGAAGATATTTTAACTGCTACCGTTTACTATAAATTATAAGAAATTTTAAGACGCCGAATTGAATTTAGACGGTAGAGTAACGAGTAATTGAAGTGCAAATCTCCAGCCCAGCACCCCCATATCTCCGCTTTGATCCATCCAGGGTTTTCAAATTAAAACCTTAGTCATCTGTTCAAACTAAGAAAAGTTATTGGTAAGGCTTCGTCTACTTTCCTATGTCAATAAGCAATTTATTCCCTTGCAATAACGAATTGTTTGACCGTACTGCGATTTAAACATCGGCGCAAATCGTCGGAAGAGCAGCTATTCAGAAATAAGCAATGTGCTAACATCATTCTGTCAACAAATCTAAAACACGAACTTCACAGTGAGGATCTTGGTAGACATTCTGTTGTGTTTGAAACTTTTACGAAGTAGTTCTTTTATATGTTTTAAACAAAAATATTCACATTTTGATAGAGGAACTGCAGGCGAATGTTTCCTGTGCTGAGCATTTCCATCAGTGGTCTGGAAACGGACGTTCATTATTCATTGCTGGTCGATATGGAATGTGTAGACAGCAAGCGTTATCGTTATTCCTTCCACCAAAGTAAGTGGACGGCTACAGGTCCAGGTGGGCATATTTCCGAGTGCTGCGACGGCTGCAATATGAGTTCGCTAGCACATGTTTGCTACTGAGCTCGTTACGTTCACCCTTACAGTACTAGTTATTTTACGAAAACTGGAAGCATTTTATAGGGATTGACACTTATATATTAATTTGTACATTTTCTCCACTTAAGAAGTAAGCATCATGCGTTACATTTTTAGGATAGTGCAATGGTTAAAAGAGTTTTACAATATACACTAGAGGTCTATGGCTCGTTCCCTCGTCCTGGGCAAACCAACTCTCCCATGCCTTCAAAGTCGAAACAGAAAACCGTGCTGAAGCGTTTTTATTTGGATTGTAGAGAATGAGCTGTTTCTATATAAATGCACTAGCAACTTCTCAACACTGAATGAAAAGAGGCTTGGTGACTTCGGTGCAGCGTCGAACCTGACCCATGGTCGTGATAAGCAGCATCGCTGTCACTGTGCTACCCTTCCGTTGTTCAGCATATTCGTTCCATATATGTCTGCGAGGATAAAAACGCTGACTCGGCTCGGAAAAATATGCATTAAATCACCTCTACTATGTTGAAAATGGAGTCGAATAGCGCAGTGTATTCCTAAAGGGTTGATAGAACACCAACGCTTTATCCTTCGCTCTCTAACGTTGTTGTTATTCGTTGTTTTTGTTGTTTTTTGAAAAATTCTTCCTACATTTCGTGCTTGACCAGCATGTTTTTCTACCTCTTCTATATCATCTTGATTCAGATAGGTGGAAAATGTAACATTTGGAATATAACTGCAAGCATTTCCAGCTCTCAATGGTTCATTCTTGCATTCAGACAAACGCGAAGTCAGATCTTTGAAGTCCTCATTTTTTAAGTGTATACATAAAACAGGGAAAGTTAAAAATCTGACTGTTTTATAGATGTTCATTAAAGAGTGGATGCGTGTGGTACCAGTGGTTAGAGATGTCTTGCAATACACACATGTTCCTTGGTTCTATCCCGTATCGCTGGCACACCAAGCATTTCATCAATGCATCAATCGGTCGACATGTAGATATTTAACTTATCTGGAAAGAAAGAAGCACATATTTGATATATCGGTCGGCAACCGCCAGTTAGTATAAAGGCCAGATATGCATCCAAATCACCTCTAACGATGCTTAATGAAGTCGAATGCACGGTGCATCCCTCAGAGATTGATCAACGCCGAGAGCTTTATCCTTTATCCTTTATCCATGAAGAAAGAGGAGATCGTGCGTATTTCCGGCATAGCGGCTTATTTTGTTATACAGAACTTTTATTATGGTGGGCGTGGCATATAGAAAGCTCTTATCTACGCTTAATAATTTACAAGGCGCTTTTTCTGACTAGTTTAAGTTGTAGTTGGACTGCAAATTGACTGCTAGTAGTTCATGTTCAATCGCTGTGATAAATTACATCTATCTCATGGAATGGAACAGTATAAGAACGTAGAAATTGAACTAAAAATCGACTCACAATATACCTAAATTCTCACAACAGTGCATTCATATAACGGGCTACTGTAAAGTGCAATAAATAGTAAAGTACATGTCGTGCGCTCCACTACGGTGTTAAATCAAAGTTCCTTTTACAATTCTGTTACGTTCTCAGCACGGCAAGCCCTCTATGTATCGCAAAAACTGTACTTACTGCAGGAAAAAGCCGGAAGGTCCATGATAACACGGGATTAGGAATCGTCGAACACGAGAGCCATGCAAATTTGGGAGTTGGGAGTTATGGGCGAGTTTCAACTGCTGTATAAAACTGCTTATGGAAAATGATAAGTATTTCTACAAAAGTTGAATCCGCCTCTATCACGTATTAGCCGAATTTATTCACTTGGATCACCACAGCAATAAGTGGGAAGCGAATGGAAGTGATACGTACAATTAATTAGTGACTAAAGACCACTTTTTATGGGCAACGCTTTTCTTCGTCTCTTATTTGCTTTAAAGAACTTATATACACACCGTGTGAATTGATGGATTTTGCCCTTTCAGCTTGTACCTCTCATCCGTTTTAGCATTTTCATGTGGGTTCAGATGACATTTCGTAGAGGGCTGCTGAGCTAGGTACTACGTAGAATCTTAAGACAAATCTGAACAAAAGTCTCCAGGTCCAGAGTCTTTGTGGATTAGAGAAAACGTTTTTTAAAAAAGTCGGGCAAAATGAGAGCAAATTTGAGTTATTAACTCTAGCTTTACTTTATTCTGCACTTTTGGTTTTCATCAATTAAGTAATGCACAGAGAGAATGTGTATTGAATTAGTCCGAACCAGCTTAGAGTCTGCGATAATAACGCTAACGCTTTGGTGTTAGAAGAAAGTATTAGCTTAATACAACCACGACGGTGTTTAGATATTCACAAAGCTTGGACCCGGGGCCAGAACGAACCACGATTACCCTTACCGTGGGCTCGCGTATCACACGCTGAGCCACCTGGGCTTTTGCAAATAAAAGGTTAACATTGTGATTTCGACTACAGCGTCAGCTTAACTGAGTTCAATCCTGATTTGTGCTTCACATATCAATCCCTTTGACGGGTGGTTGCTGATGGCAGTGTTAGGTAGAAAACTAGCTGAGAGAAACGCAAATCAAAGGTCTTCGTGGTGCAGTGCGTCATAACCGAGTCGCGGGAGAGGGTAATCGGGGTTCGATCTAGCCCGGAATCCAAGTTTTGCGAATATCTCATCATCGACGTGGTTGTATTCTACAACATACCCTGTCGTGCAAAATTATAAGAGGCAACGAATAAAAGGTTAACATTATTAGTTTAATCGTTTATTTCCATGAGCTTGCACGAGATGCAATGGAATTTTCACTATTGCTAATGCTTTCGCATTTTCACCTTCTTCAGAGCTGCAGTGATTCGAATTGGCCGTCAACAGCAGCTGTTTCTTTTGTCACAGCATTTATTCCACTCCGCTTATGTGATATTGGGCCTCGACCAGTCATCCTGTATATAACGGCATTGTCGACTGAGGCCACTTCGTCGACCAGTGCTTTTCTCCACTGGACTCGACTCGATGTAACTACGAAGACCCACAATGCAAGGTGAAACTACTGCTGTGAACATCTGGTTCGAATCATTGCCACTCTAATGAAGGCTAAGGTAGGCTAAGGTGCCAAAACATTAGCTATAATAAAATTTCATAACAACATCGTTTAAGCACACGAAAGCAGCAAAATACTGGCTATTTACGCCGAAGTTATATTAACGAAGGTTTTCAAAAGTAGTGAATTAGTATAACGAACTAATCAATGAAAGGAGTCAAGATATCCGTTGAAGTCGGGTGGCTATGTATGAAAAAACAAACAGTAGATGTGCTAACGCCGACATGCACTTGTACTCTTTGATGAACAATATCTGCTTTCTGCAAGAGAAGGTGGTAATATTATTCAGTTACACATTCCTAACTCGTGCTAACCTTTCGAGATTGGTTCTCCTCTCATCTATGCATAACCAGCTTGCATTAGTTGATATGTAATGAATAACCCAAGTGAAACGATGGAACGTCATATTTCAGGCGAGGCCGAGTTGCCGTGTCGGACTTTCGTGCATCCGGATAGTCCAGCACGTGGCGCTCACTGGATGAAAGGAAGTGTTTCGTTCGACAAAATAAAGCTTACTAATAATCAGTTGGATCAGAACGGACATGTGAGTTCTATCACACTGCTTTTCGAAAAAAAAGCAACGCAAGTTTAAATTCTCGTGTCATTAGATTTTCCCCTTTCTTCCTAAATGAAAGCTACTTGAGGGCATCTGTGTCTTGTCAGCTGTCGTCACCACATGGTACGAAAATTCTTAGCAGTAGAAGTAGCCTAAAAGTGGAAAAACGAGCTTGATCACACATTTGACCTAAGACGACGTGCGCAGCGTAGTGGTTAGATGTGTTCTGCAGTGCACACGCTGTCGTTGGTTCGATCCCATGCCCCGAGCTTACCATGCTCTCCATCCCTCCGAGGTCAGGCAAAGGCTACAGCAGTTCAATGTGTAGATTAGAAACGCATCCAATCACCTCCATAACATTATGAACTAAGAGGCATGCAAGGTACGACCTTAAAGAACTAATGTGTGGTGGAAGCTTTATTCTTTATCCTCTCCTGCGATACAAGTATAATCAAGCCGACTATCTTTTTGAGTTAATCTTTCATTTAATAAATCTCACGTAGGCCCTACTCTATGTTCATTTTGATCTTTTCCTTCAACAATAGTTTTCTTTCTCTTTCCTTGTAAAAATTGGCGTCATTAGCATATCAGCGATCGCATGAATCATTTGTGATTCATGGAGTGTGAAAATACTGGCCAGCTTTTAAATTTAAGCGAATACATCTTAAAACATAATAAGATTTATTGATTGAAATAGAAAGGATAAAAATATGAAAATCTCTTCCAATAAAAGTTTTCCAATGCCAGTTCCTGGGACATGTAAAGCGTACATTTTAGCTTCTTTTCGTCGACGTATGTAGGACTGCAAACCAATTAAAAAGCGGATTTCGTGCAGCAGAACACAATGATTTCCCTTCTGCACTCTGTTGGAACTCTAGAAACTAAAATTCTGCTAGAGTTTTATTGAAAACTTTAGCTTTGAAATGCAAGGATATCTTGTAGAAATATAAACGCAGTGAAAAGCGATGAACCAATGTTTCCTCCATAAACGTATTATTCTGTTCTCAATTTTTCCGCTAACAATCGATCAATCACTAGCAGCTTTTGAAAGCCCAATACGTTCACAAATCTGTTACACACAGGTATTTCTACTAAATAAATGATACCACAGTAGGAGAGGAAGGATATGAGACGGAAATTTATGAGGGAGAACATTCTTGTCATCATCAAGACAAGTGACTAATTCACTATAGCATTCGTTCTATAAGAGGATATACAGTATCTGGTACGCTAGCTGAGTAAACTTCCATTCGGGGGTTTGGGGAGCTCTCCATTCCTTTGAAGTCAAACTCATAGTGGCGACTTTTGCTTACCCAGAACTACGGACTTTCATTGAGCTACTACCTAGGAGGCTATTTAAGCAGCTCTGGTACATTATTATTACATTTGTTAACTCTACGAAACTTATCACTTTTATGTTAATACCAAAGCATGCCCCGAAAATGTCACATTTTCATTATGAGCTCAGTTCATTACCTTTGTAATTACCACGACTTAGTTCCTGTTAACCTCGACACTGATCAGATAATTCTTTATATTCCTGCTGAACATGGATTGTTATTTTATTTTATACCACGATGAAAACGACGGTTCGGCGTATTTCGCCTTCCTCAGAGCCTATAAGGGTCAACTTGACTGCAATCTATCCAGGTAAGTACCTCTATAAGCAAGCAGAGAAAGTGCCTGCCTTAATTTCAATCGCATTGAAAATGAAATTACTTCTTAGCATACTCGCCGCCTTCTATGTCTTAAGTATGAGTATGTCACTCTGATACCAACCACACAGAATTTACATGGCAGCGTAATCTACCTCTTGGATTAAAACAGCAGCCTTAAATACTGCCTGAAATCAAGCGTGATCGCGCGGCATTCCTCCCTGCGGTTCATTTTCGGATTCTTGGAAACATCCAGAAAGCGTCGAGACTTTTGAGCGCAGATGCTTTCGATTCCTACTCGAAGATGGTAACTTCTACTTCAAAATCCTTCCGGATTATTGTGTGTTTTAAAAGCTTCTAGTGGAGTAGTATTTGGTTCCACTTTAAGTTTTCCTACCAAGCGTTCTTTTATGCGGTCGCAGAGTGGTCTACTTGTTTCGTCGATGTGTTCATCCCTGCACCCTTTACAAGAAGTCAAATGAAACGTACCCGAACTCATGCAATCGCTGTCTCTACCGTTAGGGCATATTACACAATATGGAGTTGTGCATAGACGATTATGCAGTCGGTTGCTAACTAGCAAGCTCGCCGGTTTTTCAATTACTGTAACCGAATCCTCTAGACCGGTCTTTCTTAAGCAAGGTTATGTAGCCGCACTTATTTCATTTGAGATTAAGGGCAGAATGGACAAAACTTTATTTTTGCTAAAGCTATCATTTGGGAGTTAGGTTCTCCTCTATATCGACGAGCTATAGTTTCATAGCCACGGGTAAAAAGCTGTTTACGGCGCCAATCTCTGCGATTCCTCCTTCTGCTCGCTTCTCCTGTGTACACGCCTATGGCTCTTCGAAACATGTTTTTCACAGCACCCTTTTTGTGCGAGGGGTAAGAGGAGAGCTAATGAAACAGTATATTTTTTGTACTTGGGTTTCTGCACCACTTCTTAATATAACCGTTTTCAAATGGTTAATTTGGACGTTCAGAAATTGAAACCAGTTTTTTTCGATTTCTCTCAGATAAACTTCACATTCTCTGACTCTACATTCAATAACTCAAAATATTTATCCATTTTCTCCTGTGTAGAGCAAATAACAAAGCACTTGACATTTGACAGTTCACACTTGAATGGCCCGTCCTCACTGGTTGTGCGGACCTTAACATAATCTCCATTTTTCCGAGATTTGCTGGTTAAGCCATTGTGGTTTTCCGAAATCCCGAGATCAGCTTGGCTAAGGTCTGCGCCAGGTCTTCACCACCACAAACAGCCACAACTCTTGTGGATAAGAGGAAGATTTGCCACCGTGCGACTTTGATACCAGACCGGTGGTGAACCCTGGTCTTGGTTTACTCTTAGCTGTGCTTCCTGAGGGAAGTGCCGAACTTTTCAGCTTGGGAGACCCTGCCAAGGGATGAATCCCCCCGCTGTACATCGCAGTCTGACACCCAGAAACACTCCCTGCCACGATGAAGTGGTAAACCGTTGGGTGGAATGACAAGGCAGCCATTTATATATCCACAGTAGAGTAATGGCTTGAGATTGGTTGCAGGTACTTCCATCTTAGACATAAATGCAATGGCAAAGCAATTGGTGCCAGTCGTTGTCCCATTGCCAACCTTCCCATTTGAACGTAATGCTTTCCGCAACATCCGAAGATTGAGCAGCTTAAGCATTTTCTGTTTATTTTTCCTTCATACTGCATGAGCAGTTCGAGGTTGGCTTGCGTAGCGGAGTCACCTGACACGTTTGAATAAAAGACGACAACGTCCAGACTCCATCGCGTGAGCGCTATTAGGACGCCATTTACGTTAGAGTGACTTGGTGTTAGACTGGCCATGAACATCTGGGTGTTCATTATATAGGCTGAAATATTTTTTAACAACGGTGTAACAATTAGGGGTTAAAACCACGTTATTCTATTCTTTGGCTCGTCTACACACCTAATGATAGATCTAACCTTGACTAAAAGACATCGGCAGATGCAAGATTATCACTGGATGCGAACTCATGCGTTTTCATAAGTATAAGACGGGACATGGCATGTTTGGCACATGGTTGATAGATTAACTCAGAGCTGATAGAAAACCAATGGCGTTAAACCAACAGCTTTTGCCGTTCGGACCTATTTACGGTTCAATTTTCGGCGTTGACTTTTGAATTCCTTCTCAGAAGGTGGGCGATAAGAAGCATCTTGAACATGTTTTTTCGTTCTCTCAACATTTAACTGATGATGAATCTGCACAGAATCTCCACAGCTATCACTAACAGACAAGCTAATGTTTTTAATCTTATCAGCTCTCGTACCTACCGCATACCATATTTTTTCTTTCTATGAGGTTTGAGCGATATATCTTTTCGTTCGTAGATGTCGTAATATTGCCTTTGCGTTCATACATTTGACACTATTTCGAATTCTGAAGACTGGTTAATGAATTTTTCAAGTGATATGTATGTATTTAAAGCTTATCCATGATAATGCTTTCGATTATATTTATCCTTTTAGGTAAAAGCTTGCCCATTTTTCAAACATCGAGTTTGTCATTGTTTCCAAAGCTTTCTTGTATGTCAATATAGTATGAATGGCGTTTATTTATACAGCAGGCCTAATGTTTCAACGGTTTTAATAACATAATAAAAACCGTACTCGATTTTGAATGCAGAGCTCTATTTTATCATGATTCAGGGTTAGAGGCACATCGTGAAGTCCTTCACTCTCTTACGAAGCAGGAAGTTGTGTCACATCATCAAGAGCATATTGAATCCCAAAAAATGCACTTTTCTGCTCTAGAGGTCACCAATACCGCTCCACTTTCTCGACGTTCACCATATTTGAATATATTTGATATTGGTTCATCACCACTGGTAGTTAACAAACTTCGAAGGTCGGAAGGAGCTGTACATCAGAGTTTCTCGAAGGGCTGCTGCAACTCTTACTATAGCTCTCGGCTGGTCTTTCGGATGTCAGAATCTTTCATAGTACAAGTAATGCTTTTTATCAGTCTTAACTCCAACTTTACATTAAATTTCCATATCCAGGACACTTATCTGCAGTGAAGCTGGTGATCTACCCCACTAACCGTCTTAAATATCAGCTAAATATTTTATCCGGACAGTTCGCATTGACCTTATTAGAATTAGAAGAACGCCGATAGAGACGGAAATATGAGGCGCTTGGCGTTAGCAAACAACATATTTTACTACAGAACGATAAATACCCACCACCCCGAAGTAGGTTTTGTAGAATGATGTATTAACGTAATTCGTCATGTCAATTCATTGTCATGAAAGCAGTACTTCTATGACAAAAGTGCTCAAAAACCACTGAAGTAGGACCTCGATGCAAATTTGAAGTTCGTCGCTCTACGGCGGTTTCAACATTGATAAGTAACATTAGATCGAAAAGGCAAAAAGATGGATAAAGTCACCAAATATCTTCACTACGATGAGGAACAAGAACATGCAAAGGGAAGTTTAGCATTAGGTGGACGATTGCAACTTGCGAAACTGGAATTGAACACTTTAACTAGTTGAGCATGGATAGATCTGCTAAATGGACTGCTCAATACCAAAATATCAACTGAAACTGAAATTCGATTGCACATGCAACCGACATTTTACTGCCCTGCAAGCGCGATCTTTAAAGTACTTGGGCACGTGTGTGCGCCCAGCTGTAGCTTGAGGATTTGTTCACTTCTGTCCACACTGATGTGTTAAGTTCTGGTCAAGCATGGTTTTCCATGAAATCTCCAAAAAACTCTGATTGGCCTTCGCTCTCATTGGGTTCATGCAATATACAGAAACCACCCGGCTTCCTTTCTAAACACAATCTTGCGACGTTTTACTTTTATCATCCACCTACCCCCCTTTTATGGGAGGGCACGATGCAAAATATAAGCATATGACCGCTGAGATGTAAGCAAAACTTGGGATTGGGATTCATACCCGCGATTACTCTTACGTGGGGCTCACGTGCTATCCACGACACCAGCCGATGCATTTCCTTTGCAGGAAACTGGCTCAGAGATGGGCAAGGAGAGGCACATGTTTAGTGTGATGAATAGCAAGTGAGCCGCCGGTAAGGGCAATCGCGTGTCTGAGGCACTCCGGAGGTTTTTGCCCTTATATCAGCACCACTGTGATCATATTTCAGTCAAGACTTCTTCATTCCTAAGTCTTCCGATTATTGATGAAGATCAGCAGTAGAGTTTACATAGAAGAGAAGTGTACCTGTCACTAGTTAAGACGTCAGTCTGAGATGCCTTAGAGATCGCACGTTATTACGGGCATTCATTCCTGATGCTCATCTTTGGATTCTTAAGATTTTTGCAGAATGTCTCAGGTGTTTCGCACATTGGTTTCTGAGATTCTTGTGAATATGGGCTACGACGCGATCATGTTTCTAAAGAATATCTTTAAATATTAAAAAAACAAGTTATCTAGACTAGTGCTTTCGCATAAACGGAAACGCTGTTCAGATTATTCATAACAACTAATCGTTATTGCACTTTTGTTGTCTACAATCATCTGAAACGTTCTGATCATGGTTTAGTTCGCGGTTTCCCAGTTTGCACTGTGATAAGCCAAGAAGCAACAAAGAGCAGTTCTAACCGATGATTTTCTTGCATTTAGATCATCGTCAACTCGATGCATAGATATCTTCCACGAATTCATCTAGTTCGCCATTTTGATGGCGGTGATGAGCCGGAGACCAGGAGTAACATCGAGCGCATAACAATCTCTTTTGAGGAAACGACGTTCATCGCAGTAACTGCGTATCAGAATCATCGGGTTTGGTTTTTTCTAAAGATTTTAAAGCAGATCGGCCTTTGTTTCAGTCAATCGATTTTATTGTATTCCTAACCAAAAATAAAAAGTTCTCTGAGGTAAGAATATTGCAGAAGCTCGTGCAAAGAACCAGGCTCAAGCTTAGGTCTTAAAAATTTCTATTGCACGTTCCATGGATTTATATCCCTATTCGTACATACTATGTAGCGTGATTTACAGCTGTATAAGAGTGTGTAAGAGTACGAGTGCATGCGTGAAAGTAAAGACATCGAGTCGTGCCCTACCCATATAATTCGAACTGTTGACTACTGCGAGATTGTTCAGTGCCTGTGCGGTCGAATGGCGATGACGCTACGAGAACAATGGGAGTCTTCTTGTATCGCTCTGGCCCATCTAAAAGATGCTGTCCATTTGTTACTGTTGACCGTAATCTTCTGAGAATCATTTCAGCAAACCCTGATTGCCACTACTAAATGTCATACAAAGCCGCTCCGTAAATTCGATGCTCTGGAGGAGAAAAAGAGATTTAAATTACTCAAATCCTGTCTTTTCCATAAAAACACTCGTCCGTCGTCAAGTCGGTGCACAGACAACGAAAAGAATTAATCTAGACAGCCAGCACTTCTGCTAGCCAGCGTAGTGATGTCACGTAGTGTTCTTAGATTGCTATTTCTATCGAGCCTTGCACATTAGATGCGCAACATAGAGTTTGACGCTTCGAAAATGTCTTTCTAAATATTTTGGGTTGTAAGACAAACCCTTCTGAGAAAATGGAATCTAAAACCTGCCAGTTAATGTTGTTCTAAAAAAGACAGTGATCATGTGAACGAATGCCGGCGATTTTAGTGGAATTCGTTACAAATATAAAACACAAGCGATGGGAAGGCAACCGTCGATGGTTGAGTAAGAATAATAGGAATTTTGCCACATGAACATATCCACATGATTTACTTCGACTGGAACTCGATCAAATAGATGTGCAATATATTTACATCCACGATGTGTTTAAATGACAGGAATAAACAGTCGCCGTCAAGTTGAATAGCAATTTTGAAATTAAGCTCGATTTCTAACACTTATTAATTGAGACATAGGCCACCAAAAGAAGAATGCTTCGCATAGTTTCTAATTCTGCTTAGTCGTAGGGCACTTGTCTTCATACTCTTGACTAGCACGTTTACTATCGTTGTATCTGTCTTCGCTTCTCAGGAAAAGGATCGAATGCACAGGCTATAGAATAGTAATAACGCTATGGTCGTCTGACGAAACTGCGACCTGTGAGCTTCGACTCATGAAAATTGCTCTAACGTCTGTCTTCGTATGTATTCGTAGCAAGAGACGAACTGTGTCAATAATTACAACTACTTTTAAGTAGTATTTGTGATTATTACTCATTTGTTTATGTTAAGATGATTCAAAATCGCAAATCGGGGAGACCTCAACGGTTTTCTTCACCCGATGTGTTTTCTTGAATCGGTCAACTGTAGAGTTGAGTTCTTCGGATTTCGTCTGTCGGTTCAAATACTGCTTTAGAATATCGTCGATTTCGTTAGCAATGCCCAATGGTGGGCTATATGGCCCGGATGCGGAATCGAGGCAGCGGCCATCGTCGTAGCATTGCTTCTCTAACCATTGCACTTCCAACGTCCCAGTTGCAACAGAGACACTGTGTTTTCTCTCGTACTCTGGCACATTCAATACGCTATGGTTTCCTCAAGCTGATAAACTTTGCACTGTTGCTTTCGCCCAACGTAAATATCAATGAATCCGATGTGTCTGCATTGATTGAACATTCCAAGGCTTTTTTGATGTCTATTCTTCTATACAAGAAAAATTCGTTCTTTCTCTGAAAAGGCTACAAGGGAACGCGATGAGGATACGGGTACATAATAACCATATTTTTAAATTTCCTATTAGCCTACTATTTTTTGATGCTGGAAAAAATATGAATGAATATGATTTCTCGTCCAGATTACGTCCTTGAAGATCGAGTCGAACCCATTTGCGAAAGGATTTCGTGAATGCGAACTCGACGATCCACGTATTCTGCCATTTCTTCTTCCCTTCTACGGTCTTGCGTTTCCTTTCAGAAACAGCTGATCTTACCGTCATTTTCGCGTTTTCATCGTTCTTCGATTGACTTTTTTTATATCGACCCATTTATTTTCTCTTGTTGTTACTCCTTGAATCCATGTTTTATATCCTAGGAATCCAATGAAATACTAGTTCCCTTTGTTGACGCGATTTGATTTTTCTCTTACAACTTTCTTGTGAGTACAGCAACATTTCAATAGATATTTTTTGCCTGAAATCTTATTTCTGCGCCAAATAAAGCTTGCAACACTATCGTTTTACATATAGAATATCTTGCATGATATATAGAACGTGATGGTTACTATTGTTTCGAACCAATATATCTCTCAACGTTTATCGGTTGCCTAAGCCCAAATATATCTTGACTTACATACTGGCTTCCCGTTTCTTACCCATTCAACACTTTTTGTTCCTCCATTGATGGCAGATGTGTTCAATGCAGTTTTTGATAAGAATAACGGGATGATCTCAACGTAGACCTAAAACCAATGCAACCCGAAGACCACTGGACTTGAATTCTTCTACAGAATTAATATAACAACTATGGAACTACCCCGTCAACTAAAGTTAGTTCAATACCGATTTATGCTCTCCAGATAATTTCCTTTGGCAAGTGATTACTGATCGTAACGTCAGGACAAAGAAATGGCCGAGAGAAAGGCAAAACAAGGGCCTTAGTGGTGCAGTGAGTAACACGTGTGCCACCGAAAAGTGTTATTACGGGCTCGTATTTGGCCTGCGGTCCACGTTTTCCAAATATCTTAGCATCATCGTGGTTGTATAACAAATTATATCGTGCCGTAAAGAAATAATAGGCAGCAAATAAAATTATACAATGATTACAATTACTGAATGTAAGACATGCCACGATCTGTTATTAGCAATGCTTAAGAAGATTGTCATTAAGCAAAGAAAGTCGAATTGGTAAACCTCATATGGAGCTGTCCAAAATGGAGTCGGAGACGACCTGAAACCTTTCCCGGTGGGAGGGTTCACGCTTTTATCAATCAACATCAAAATCAAGGTGAACGAGTTTTAGTACACTTGCTCACCCTGCAGTCAGCGACATCTTGAGCCTTCAATAACTATTTTTCTTCTTCATATCTGGAGGAAAATTTTGAAACTACTTGGAGTTGGAAATAGGGAAAAAGGGAATAGATCATATTACATCCGATCGAACTTACAACTACTTGGAGTTGCAGGATTTTAGATTCTCAACGTTCCTGATACACTGTTTTCAAATGATGTCAGGCTTTTGGTTGCTAATGTCGCTTGTTTGTTCAGAGCGACATCTGTGCCATCGCCTCTAAATAGGACTATAAGCACAATTGTACATCGTTGATGTCATAAATATGTAGACAAGTTAAACAAACCGTTGTAACTGCCTTATCGCGACACATCTATAACTCGTGTATTGTTAATCGTTGTTCGAAATTGATTCCAAGATTTATGCTTAAGAGTGTAGCCGAATCATTTCGTTTCGAATGTCTGTAGGTTCGGACTGTCTTACCATATCCTTCTCATTATTTATGGAATTGTAGTAGGAAGATGTAGGTTTCAAAATACGTCAATCTATTCGAAATTCTCACAGTCTTGTTGTCGTACCTACCATAGTCTTCGTACTAAATATGGAACTTGACATCAACCAGAAAGCGCGCAACTATCGACAAAGGCCACATTTATGAGGTAAACAGTGAAATATCGTTATTTCTGGTAGAAAGCCTCAGTCAGCTCACATAAAAAATCTTTTTTACTTCACTTTCTCTCGTCACACGCCCAGAAAGATTAGGAACCAATCACCACCCTGCCTTCAGGAAGAAGTAAGAGTGAGTGCTGAGAATCGGACTTTACTCTGCCTTCCTCGTATGTTGCATTCCATAACCTGGTATACGCGAGCTTTGATGTTTTAATAGCTCACACCATGCTCTGGCGAATTTTTGTTATCAGCTCTATGAAGACGATACTATTCACCGTACTAGGAAAGGGCAGTGTTTCAAGATGTTGCAAAATACTGAACCAACCAAGCTCCTCATTCCTGCAATCGACAAGCCGTTTCCGGATCATTTCGAATAAACCCCTTCGATGATCAGTGTCCGATCTGACTGTGATGTAGATCTGGAAACGCGGTAGTAGATTCATACCAAGATTCTAGAAAAGACCAACTCGACCAGCGTTCAACACTCTCACGACACGGACATAATCCTCAAGAACTAGACCAGCTCATACGCAAATGTGAAGACCTTCTTGGATGATAGATGCACCATAGCGTACAGAACGAAAGAACTGTTAGGTCACAAAATATTTAGTGGCGGGCTATACGAATGCTTCTTTCATATGACCCGTCATCACGTCTGCTATAGTAACTATTTTCAAATAATCTTAACCTTTTTATTTGCTGCGTATTCTTTTTAACGGCAGGGTATTTTGCGAAATATAACTACTATAATGCTGAGATATTTACAAAACTCCGGACCGCAGGTGTCTCCGGTAGGGAACGAACGCGCCATTTCCCTTTCCAGTGAGTAACGCATTCACCATCACACCATGCGAGTCCTTCGTTTCGGCTGTCTCTTAGCTAGCTCTATCGATCTTTTGCCATCAGCAATCACACGTCAACGGGATTGATCTGGGGAGTCCAAATCAGCATTGAGCCCAGTTAAGCTGAGGCTATAGTTATAATCACAATCTTAACCTTTTTGTGATGGCAAAAGATCGATAGAACTAGCTGAGAGGCAGGCGAAACGATGGATCCGCATGGTGTGGTGGTGAACGAGTTACTCCCTGGAGATGACAATAACGCCTTCGTTCCCCACCGCAGACACCTGTGGTCCGGAGTTTTGCAAATATCTCAGCATTATAGTAGTTATATTCTTTAAATAGTTCTTGTCTTCTATAATATCACATGTTTTCTATATTAACTGTTTATGTGTAATTATCCTATATCTATCCTTGCATATTCTGTAGATTGTCTCTTAGCAACCATCGCATGCACTTGCTCCGCAGATGGGTGGAAGACGATTCTGTAACTTCCTAGTATAAACCACTCTTCGTTGTCCGACAGTTTGGACACTGAATGAGCAGCTGTCAGCTGCATGTACTTTCCAGCATCTGCCATTCTAATCAACTTTTTGTATAAGCCACTGCATTGCTGTCACATGGAGTTTCTGTAAAAGCTTTTGTACAGACTTCATCAACTTTCTGAGCAAGTAGCTCTATCAGATTGTACTAACTAAGAACGTTTCAAAACTTCTGTTTAAGAACTATCTTTCGTTACTTTTTTAAAAACCCAATCAATTACAGGAGGAATACGAGGAGCACTATTCTGGACCCATATTGGGTGCTTTTGTGTGAAACTCTGTATTCCTAGTGCCCGGTGCATTGTTCAAGTGATTAGCTCGCATCCTTTCACCCAACTAGATATTGTCATATTGTTATCATTGTATTGCTCCTACTGCTATAAACTGTTTTAACCTAAACTCAAGCTTTTTCACGGCAGCTACGAAAAAACGCCCGCGTGGTGAAGTCGTACAAAGTCGAGCATTCCACCTACATTTGAAGACAGAGGACAAATCCGACCACCTACTATTCCATATCCCACTGGCCAACTAAGACATCTACCGTGCGAATCCCAGCACTTTTGCATTCGAGTAGTTTTTTTCCACATTCAGCCGCTGTTCCAATTCAGTCCGAACATTTCGCAGTGTTGTTTCAGCTGCCTTGAGCATTTCATCTCCCGCCATTTCTTCCTAAAATCATGATGATAACCGAGCTGAAGCATTTACACGTGGATTGGAGGATAGCGTTACGAGGGAGTTGAACAGCACCTTGCATCTTGATAGACTGCACCGCTAATCACCGCGCCGCCTCTGTCTCTACGTAAGTATTTTTTAAATCCTATTTTATGTGACCCGTGTTCACGTCTACTGTGCAGATCTCACATTCGATTCACTTTCTCGCATCCATTGTTCACGAAGATCTCCCAACTTTTACGTGTGGCTTCGGTTGCTGCTTGAGCATTTTCATTTCATCCTGAATGTCGTAGAAAGCTTGTCGAGCAATTCTCCTGGAATCCTGAGATAGTCGGGCTGGAGCGCTTTGAATTGGATTGCAGAGAGCTTTTTTTCCAGAAAAGTCCAGTACCGCTGCCCCGACCCCGGAAGAATGAGAGGTTTGGTTGGCCCATAACGAAATCGAGCTAGGACCGTGCACGTGATAACGTACATCACTACCACTGTGCTATCCGCAAGTAGCTCTATCAGATTGCACTAGCCGAGGAAGTTTCAGAACCTTTCTCTGAGAACTGTCTTCGTTTACCTCTGTAAAAGCTTCACTCATTACAAAAGGGATACGAGGAAGGCTGTTCCAGTCTCATACTGGGAGTGTGTATGTGAGTCCCTGCATTACCAATGCCTCAGGATCGCCGCATCCCAGTGCTCCCGTGCCTCATTCAGTTCCTCCGGTCACCCGTTCACCTAACTAGATATCGGCATATTGTTATTATTATATTGTTATTCCTCCCAACGGTTTACCGCTTCATCGTGGCTGGGAGGTGTTTCTGGGTTTCGGACTGCGTTGTACAGCAGGGATTCATCCTCTGGCAGGGTCTTCTAAGCCGAGAAGGAGTCCGGCGTTTCCATCAGGAAGCCTAGCTAAGAGTAAACCAATACCAGAATCCACCACCGTCCTGGTATCAAAGTCACATGATGGTAAATCTCCCTTTGATCCACAAGAGCTGCGACTGCCTGTGGTGGTGAAGAACTGGGCCAGACTTTGGCCAGGATGACCTCGGGACTACAGGGAACCATGATGGCTTAACCAGCAAATCTCCGAAAAATGGAGATTATGCTAGGGTCCGTGTCCGCACAACCAGTGAGGATGGGCCATTCAAGTATTAAGTAAGTAAGTACTATTATTATTGTTATAAACTGTTTTAACGCAAACTCGAAGTTGTTCACGGCAGCTGCGAAAAAAGTTCGGCGTAGCGAAATCATAAGAACTCGAACGTTCCTCCTACAGTTGGCGGAGAGAGGACAAGTCCGACCAACTACTATGTATTCCACTGGCCAACTAACACAATTGATGCATTGGCTAAATTAAGCCGAATCTTATTCTGATATTCTACTGCATCTGCCATCCTGACTTTAAGGAACCAGAATCGCTCAAAGAATAAGGAAACATCTCGGACAACCTCACAAAGAGAAAACTACGTGCAAACATTTTTATTTGCCATATATAAAAAGAAAAAATGTCGAACAGCTTTTCCTCCTGTTTGGGCGCATTAACAAAGGCTGCTAGCCGCCACAAATCCTCATTTAACAAATATGACAATGAGGTACATACTCCAGTAGACATCACCGTGACGAACCTCAACGAGCAGAATACTTTGTTGCACGAAAAAGCGCTGTAAAAGAAGCGACATCGACTATTGCAAAGGACCGCGACAATCTCTAGGCGGCCCTGGACAATTACACTAACGCAGCAGACAACTTCGAGTCGCAAACCCAATACCAGAAGAACTACAGGATATAAAAATAAACGTGGATAAGACAATTGAGCACCTCGATAACGCAGAAGACTGCCTTTCCAACCTTATCGATCTGGAGAATTAACAAGACAGTACGAAAAACAACACTAGGAATGACTCACACACCGCACCACCGGTGACAAATCTACCACCCATTTCTATCGCCAGATTCAGCTGAGATATATGGGAATGGGAGGTATATTGGGGAGCATTCTAACACTCTGTCCATTCGAGGCAGACGATCATTTCAAAATGAACTATCTATTAAAATCTCTCTATGGGAAAGCTAGAACGTTGCTCAAGCAATGTGAAATTTTACGAGAAGCATGGCTTGTCCATCCAGCAGCTAATGGCTCTCTTAAAGGAGGGCCTAAACTGGTCGATTTTCAAATGGTCTAGGGAATATTTCGCGCGAATAAGGAGGTTGTCACTAGGATAGCGACTAGCACCAAGCCTTGCCATTGTGTTTATGTCTAAGATAGAAGCCTCTGTTCCCGATCTCCGGCCACAACTCCACTGCAGATATGTAGATGATTGTTTTGTCGTCTTCTCTACGCAGGAGGAGATGGATAAATGCTTTGAATTATTGAACGAGCAGTCCGAGTGCATAAAGTTCACTCAGGAGAAACCGAGAAAAAACTGGCTTCCGTTTTTGGACGCTCAAATAAACCTATCAAGTAGCAGTTACCTGACAAAGTGGTATCGACAGCCAAGTAACAAGAACGTACAAGAACATTCTTGTTCATTTCCCTTCTTCCCACCCTTCACACACAAAGAGGACGATTGTGAGAAACATGTTTCGAACAGCCACCTCTGTGTGCACTACCAGGGAACTAAAGGAAGAATCGCGCGACTTGGCTCGGTAAATAGCCATCTCCAATGACTACGAAGTAGTAACCCCACGAGTTAAGTTTAAAAGGAGAGCGACGCTCCCACGCGAAACACTTGGCCAAAAGATAGTCCCGTTTATGTCGCCTTTTATAAGCGATGAAGTAAGCGTAGCTAACGATAACGATGTTTAAGAAGGGCAGGTCTAGAGGAATCGGTAGCGATAGTTGAAATACCACCGGCTACTCTACGTCGTCAGTTAGTTCGTTACCGCCTGTACTACTGTCTATGTGAGCCAACAAATTGCGTAATTTGTCCTTACGGCAGAGACGGTGATTGCATGAGTTCAGGTACGATATACCTGATCTCTGGTAATAATTGCGGAGATGAATATATTGGCGAGACGGGCGGACCTTTGTGTATCCGCATAAAAAAACACCTAGGTGGCAAACGAAAGCTAAGATAAAGTACACACCCACGCATAGGATACAAAAGCATAGCGGAGACGATTTTGAAGTAGAAATACCCTTGCACTGGAGACCAAAACACCAGCGCCAAAACTCCTTGAGGTTTTTGAATGAATGCCAGGAACCCTACAATGTATAGCAGGGAGGAATGCCCAGAGGTCATACGCGACCTGACCACGTATGTTCGCATCGATTTCTGATGTGGGATGGTGCAGTCATCTACCATATGCGACTATAATCAGCTGTTCTAAGCTTCCTTATTGGAAGTCACGTAAGAAGCGGTGAGTTTTTCGAGAAGCTGTTGATCTTTTATTTACCATAGAGTTTTTGGTCTTTTTGTAAGTGATATTGAAGCGTTTGGCCTAGTAGATTGTATATCAGTATACCCTTCCAGGCTCTGAAGAAGGCGATACTGCCGAAACGTCAGCTAGTGCTGTATTGTATTGTGCTTTTCTATGGAAGTAAATGTATGCCGTTTAACAACCTCGCGACTGCTGAACAAGAAAACGACGCATTTATGTGAAACTCTTCACTCGAAAGTCTGCCAACTACGTCAAAAAGGAGAGCAGGTCTACAACATGTATCTCTGACAACAACTCCTAAAAAAGTTTTTACAGAAAAAGTTAAGCGAGACGCTTGACTAGAAGTAAGGCAATGAGGAGCCAATGAAACACGCGAAACAGAGGCACTCTTCTAAGTAATTAAGGACTACGTAGCCCAAGAACTGACAGTAGAAGGCCAATTAGGCAAATCTTTAGTACCAAGACCGCAACAATACGCCGAATAATCGCTCACCAGATGTGAACACAGAGAACATTGAAAAAAATCCATGACAATGTTTCTACAACAACAAGATAGGACAGCTACCAGTCGATGTGCGATGATAAAAGCTTAATAAAAAAGAGTACAAATGATTAAAAATACAATACAGTAACCTCCAAGGAGACACAAGGTAACCACTACGTTGTTCTTCACACTATAGAGCAATATGAATCCACAGTACAGATTTGGACGGCACAAGCAGAAACACGAAACACTTAACCTAGACGAAACTAAACAGGAGGTAGTCGAAGGGCCTCTACACGTTGCAGGCGAATGATCATTTACTACTGACGATTTGGGCACGACTTTGCAACTAGAAGAGGCGTATTCAACCGAGTTAGCAATTCACAACTTTGGAGATTCCAAAACAGATACAAAGGCATACGGAATCACCACCATAGCATTGCGAGATACTCACGGAGCAAAACATGAAATAGCGGTGGCTAGAACTGACGCGACTACACAGCCATTAAAGCGTTGCAGCCTAAGTGTGGAAGACAGGGAATTTCTACATCGAAATAAAATTCATCTTTCAATAAACACAAACCGCAGTACCATTTATCCAAGATTCTTCTCGGTAGCCGAGATGTGTCAAAAGTATTAGATAAGGGAATACCCCACTGTCATCAGGATTGACACTAATCTCATGAAGACTCGGCTATTTTACAACAGAAAGTACGTACAATCAGCAAAATGAACTGAGCATTAATATGGTTCCCGCAGCCAGTACCACACAAGCCTCCTGTGAAAGAAGGAATCGCGGGAAAACCCTTGGGTATTCCCCGCTCACAACGAATTTATGGCATCCAATAAACAAGAGTTACAACAACAAAATATGACGATCTGGAAACAATTTCAAGAAGCGATAGAAAAACGAGGAGATGGATACTACGTGCGCCTTCTGTGGAAGAACGATGCAACAACGTTACCATACAATGAAGTAAAAATTATCTATGGCAGTAAAACGATTACAATCAATAGTCACGAAATTTAAAAAGATCTCACTATTCAGCAAGAGTACCATGAAACAATTACAAGTCAATTAAACCAAAACATCATTGAGGAAGTGGACGAGTCCAAACCATCGGAAGGACCAGTCACACGCTATCTCCTGCATGATGGCGCACCCATACCACACAGAGAATAAGAAACATCTACGACGGATCGCCCCACGTAAAAGAAGCTAAACGAGGTACTCCACTACGGATCCAATTTGCGCCTGAAATATGCAATATTCTGCTTCGGTTTCGCTTTGGAGATATGGCGTTAATTAACGATGTCAAAAAAGGTTTTCTGCAATTATGATTACACTAATAAGATAAGATGCCACACGATCTCTCGAGATGGGCGACATCTCAAAACCCTTCGAACAAGAGAATATGGTCACCTAGAGATTTATATGCGTTACCTTTGGATTGAACTGCTCGCCATCCTCTTGGCAGGAACAATCAAGTATCACTTAAACAACTGTCCAAATGGCCCAAATTAGTCAATGATCTCGCCAATAACACATATATGGACAACGACATCCTCACGGCCACATCAGTACATGAAGCATTTAGGATATATAGAAAATCGAAACAAATATTCCACGACTTGAGTATGAATTTCCACGAATTTCTTACCAACGGTCAACAACTCATAAAACAAATTCTTCGAGAGGATTTATCAAGAACGCTACCTAGAAACTTTTAGCAATAATATGGGATTCTCAGAAAGACAAACTCGTTGTCTCATGCCAATATCGCGAAAAACAGAAACTGACCAAACGAGCAATCGCCGAGCAGACAGCTTCTATTTACGATCCCATGGAATGGATCATCCCACTTATACTAAAAGGAAGGTTGTTCCTCAAGCATCTATGGAACTATGAGTACACATGGGATTCATTACTTTCTAGCGAACACCAAGAACGATGGAGCGAAATAGAAAAATATATCAATGGACTTGATACCAATGTTCCACAAGAAATCATTCAAATCGGTGTCCCACCAAACTAGTTCTTTTCGCAGACGCAAACAAGCAGTGCATGGGCACTTGTACATACATTATTTCAAACAATGAATCACAGCTACTCATGGGAAAATCCAGATTACCTCCACTCAAGGATAACCCTTCCATACCAAAACTAGAATTAAATGCGTTAACAATGGCAACGCGCTTGGCTCAGTCTATTCATGAAACCTTAAAAAGCCACACCGCCATCTCGGATATAATAATTTTCTCAGATTCCGAGATAGCTCCTAGCTGGATAAGGTCTTAGAAGATTGCAAACACACACGGAACACTACTAAAAATTAGAGTAAAGGAAATACGACAAATACAGGAAGACACCAATCCAATTCGGTCACATAGATAGTGACCACAATCAGGCAGCCTGTGCTACTAGAGGAGTTAACAAATACGAGCTAGAAAACCACATGTGATGGAAAGGACCTAAACTCATCAAGCAACAAAGAAGCCACCAGAATTCCAACCTATTCACCCTAATGCCCAGTAAAAGCTAACCGGAGAATTACACCACCATACTCACCGTTGAATCCTCCGAAGGGCCGCAGTTGAATTAGGCAAAGCATGATCCTTCACCACAAACACAGTATATAGAAGGAAACACAAAAGATCCTCCAAACGAAAAACCAAAATGTAACCATCGACCTTGAAGCACACACTTTATCCTATTTATAAATGGTCATTCGTACTATTCTCCTACACTATATTTTATTACAACTACTTAATTCTACTCTATTTTTCACACCTGCTGCATTCTACTCTTTGCCTTCGTACAACTAAGACAGTTAATGCAGAAATAGGCCAAAAGAGAGATCCTCCAACGTTGCAGCACGTCATCGCGCAACTGGCAGCAAAGCACCTTCACAAGGTGATGACCGTTCCCACTTCTAACCCCTTCGCATGCATATTCTTTATCTCATAGCAAGCTTTGCTTTCTTTCATAAAATACTCTGTGTTGATTGCAAACTTAAAACCATACTCCTAGCCATTATCTTAAGTCAAGGAGGGAAGCGTAATAACTATTTCTCAAATAATGTTTTACTTTTTATTTTCTCTCTACTACAATTTTTACAACAGGGTATTATGCGAAATGCAACCACAACAATGCTGAAATATTTACAAAACTCTGCACCGCAGGAGTCCGCGGTGGGGTACGAACGTGCTATTACCTTTTCCGAGGGCTAACTCGTTCACCAACACACCATGCGAGTCCTTCGTTTCGCCTGTCTCTCAGCTAGTTCTTTCGATCAGTGCCATCAGCAATCAGTTGCCGTAAGAACTGTAGTAGGCAGAAAATAAAAAGTAAAATATTGTGACTTCAACTACAACCACAGCTTAACCGGGTAAAATGCCGATGTGGGCTTCCCAGATCAATTCCGTTGACGAGTGTTTGCTGATGGCAGTGATCGATAGAACTAGTTGAGAGAGAGGCGGAACGAAGGACCCGCATGGTGTGGTGGTGAATGCGTTCGTCTCCCGAATAGTTAATAGCGCGTTCGCTTCCCCCACATACACTTGCGGTCCGGAGTTTTGCAAATATCTTAACACCATTGTGCTTGTAATCCTCAAATAGCTCCATTCTTCTATATTCCCGTATATCTCCAATATTAACTACGCTTACGGCTGGTTATATTTATTCCTGCTTTTTACGCTTTGTATCGCTTTCACACTCTAAATAAGCCTTTGTACCGTTCCCACATCCACTTTCTGTAAAAGCCTTTGTACAAGCTGCTCCATCTCTTTCACATGACCGTTTGTATATCCCTTTGTGTCGCTTTTTAGATGAACTTCCAATACGAGCCGCTGCGCCCTTTCACATTTGCTTTCTGTATGAGATATTGTAAAGACTCCACGAACTGCGCAAGCAGCTGCACTGAGTGGTAATAACTGAAAAAGTTTCAGAACCTCTTTCTGATCACTGTCTTCGGTTCCCTCTGTAAAAGCCCAACCCATTGCAGAAAGAATACGAAGAGCTCTATTCCAAACCCATACAGGTGTGTGGTGTGTGTGTGTGTGTGTGTGTGTGTGTGTGTGTGTGTGTGTGTGTGTGTGTGTGTGTGTGTGTTGTCTCTGTATCCCTAGTGCCTCAGCATCTCCCATCCCAGTGTTCCCGTGCGTCGTCCAAGTGCTTCGCTCGTATCGGTTCACCTAACTAGGTATCCTCATGTCGTTGTTATTGTATTGTTATTACTGCTATAAACTATTTTAACCCAAACTTGAGATTGTTCACGAAGGCCACCAAAAAAAGTCCTATATGGCAAAGTTATGCAAAGCGGACCATTCCACTTACAGTTGGCAGACAGAGGACAAATCGAACCAACTACTACTCTACATTCTACTGGCCAACTAGCACATCTATTGTGCGTATCCCAGTGCTTTTGCATTGGAGTGGTTATCCTCACATTCGGCCACTGCAGATGCCTCCGAACATTTCGGCCAAGCTATAGCATTTACACGTGGATTGGAGGAGAGCGTTAGGAGGGAGTTGAAAAGCTCCTTGCGTCTTAATGGATTGCATCGCTGATCACCGGACTACCACTCTCTCTACGTAAATATTATGTCAATAAAATACTGAATTAATAATGTTAATAAAATACTGGTAAAATTAATGGAACGACATCGCCACTATATACGGTAAGCGTTCTGTAAAATATGTTTCATGGATTTCCGATCCCTAAAGGGCTTCTGTTTCGGGCAATAAAAACACATAAATAATAATAAATAATAAAATAATAATAAAAACACACAAACGCGGGCCACATAAAAAACATGTGAAAGTAGTAACATTTGCTGCTTGCGTAAAAGTGGCATATCTTGTTCAGCTGATCTGTGGAGGATTTGAAAAATTTTGAACGTTTAACTGCTTTTAGATGGGCTACTCTGAGCATGATTCCTTCTACAACTTTCTTATCGAGCACACTTTTTCAACGTTCTGGTTTCTGATTTAGGCATAAATCTTCTGCTACATGTGATCTCCCACTGAAAATAAATTCCACCAGCTTCCTTGCATACTAGGCACTTTTGTTCGTATAATTTTATTGGGAATTATAGCTCCTCGACATTTTTTTTCGAAACGTTCCTTTGTGTTCTCGAGTTTTATTCGTGCCGGAATATATGTGGCGGATTGCGACGAGTACTGTAGGTGAAGAGCTCTGCATTGCAGATCCTGCCTAGTCGCCTTCCCCGAATATCATCTAGCAGCTGATATGCGATGTGCGGATCGAGTAATAATTGCAGCGATAGCACTTGCTGTGGTTTTCTGCTGGTTCGCATTTCATGAAATCGTCCTACAATCGGATTCACCTAGAAAACTGGTCCGAAATACATTGGTGAATCCAAAAAAGGTTTTCTTATTGGTATTTTTTGACTAGTTATATTGAAATTCTGACTCTTGAACAGCATTTTCTACCAAAAACGTATTTAAGACAAACGATGCTACTTCGGTGATTCGTTTTTGATTCATCTGCACTGCGCATTGGTATTGTTACAATCTGCCGCCCCAAGCAAATCTCGGGGGTCAGAACGTTGGTACCAGACTGGTAGGGGAGGATAAAAACGCCGATTTAATACATCGGCGCCCCTCGAAGTCCTCTCTAGACGAAATTTGTGTATTCATTCACCTAAGCGATGTTTAGTGAGCATCCCTAATAAATAGTTATACACCGAGTATTTTATCCTTTTTACCTTAAGAGGTAAGTGTAGGAGGATTCTTTCAGAAAGTGGTGATTTACGCAGCAACTACATTTTTTGGTATGGAAATAACGACCGAACGTTTTCTCTCTAAATGTCGATCGACTGCGGTAAGCCGACCAACATCAAATTCCAGGAGATGGCATAATATTAATAAGAAATATTTAAAGAAGTGGGCAATTCTAGAGAAGAAGCTAACAAAATTGCGACTTTTCTGTATAGTTCGATCTATAACTATGAAATGAAAATTAGTGTCATTAATAAGTTTATAAAAAGAACATTCAGGGATTTTGCCGGATTTCTAGCAACCCAGCTGATCTCAATATTTCTGACGCGATTCTTTTTCATAATGCTGACTTTTCATCGGAAGCCGTTCCATTAGCACGGAAGCCTTCAAGACCTCACATTCTGTGGAGTCTCGAAAGCCCAACGAACGACTATTTCAAACCAGGACCGCGTCAGTTGAAAGTTTTTTCAGCAACTATGCACTAGCCACGACAATAAACATACCGCGTCAAAAACTTCTGTTAAAAAATAAAAAATACGACGTTGAAAAATTTTTTAAAAATTTTTTCACCTCTGCTCAGAAAATCATTATTATTTTAATGAAACTCAAATTCATTTTCGTGCTTTGCAAGAAAACGAGAAAGATTGATAGAAGGTAACCACTCCGGCTTTTTGCAGAGCACTCCTGCACACTTCTTTGGTGCGTTACTCATCAGAATGCCATTGTTCTTAAAATTTCCTTATATCACTGTTAGCTTCCTCCTTTCTCCAACAGAAAGTTCTGTCTTTTATGAGAGTACCACTTTCGATATCTCACGAAACAAATCATACACCTAGATTTTGTGCACTGATACAAGAGTAAATAGAAGGCTTTGCGTTACCGATGTCGCTGTTGTCCCAAAATTCCACATGGGTGCACACCGTCGCCTCGTTCGTGCAAGATTTCATTTCTCGTGGAATGAGAAAAGACCGCTGAATTTAAAACCGTCACAAATTGGGATTTATTTCAGTCCTTCGTCGGCTGTTAGGAGGATGCCTCGATAACATCGACGAGGAATTCAGTTCATTTATCTTCAACCAAGCGCCATGAGAGCTGAGAGCTGGAAAGTTACCAACAGACGTCTATCTCCAGAAACACTCGAGCTGATAAGACAGCGTGGAATCGCATGAGGTGCAAGTAATCGTCGATTCACAGTTGTTACTTGGATCTCTTCAATAGCTATTTCTTCGTTTCCTCATGTGAAACATGGATATGTCGAACCACTGGTTCTCCATTCCTAAATCTGATATGCTATTTCGTCATTGAAAAATCGAACAACACCAGGTCTTGACAGGATAAGATCTGAACACCTGAACCTTCCACCTAGTCCTCATAAACACTATGGCTCGGCTGTTCACACCTTACCTGTCTGAATGCAAGATCTCCACTCAGTGGAAGACCAGCAAGACCGTGTTATTGTTCAAGAAGAGTGACCTGTACGATATCGGCAACTATCGCCCAATCTGCTTACTGTCTATAGTCTACAAACTTTTCACTCGAATAATCCTAAAGAGGGTTGACAGAACATTGGACGAAGGACAGCCATGTGAGCAAGCAAGGTTTCGAAAACGATTTAGTACGATGGACCACATCGGCACGATAACAAGGCTCACTGAAGTATCGCGAGAGTGCAGAAAACCGCTCTGTCTCACTTTCATCGATTCACAGAACGCCTTTGATTCAGTTGAGATAGAAGCAGTCTTGGAAACCCTAGATAGTCAAGGAGTCCCTACTCAGTGCATAAAGATTCTTCGTGAGCCCTACAAAAATTTCACAACCAAGATATCACCATTATACAACGATATTAACACTGACGTCAAAAGAGTGGTTAGACAAGGCGATACCATCTCGACGTCACACGAACATTGGAATGAAATAACATGGGAGTGAAAATCAATTGTCCGCAGTTATAGCATCTGCGTTTTGCTGCCCGACTAAAGCCTCACAAAAACGATGTTCATGAGGAACGGATTGGTTTCGAATGCCCCATTCACGCTCAACGGAACGTATATCTCTGAATGCTCCAGTTATATCTGTTTAGGTTGGAAAATCAATATGATGAACGACCTAGCTCCAGAGTTGAGTAGAAGGAAACGAGTGAATTAGGGAGCTTTCATGGGCATCGACGATGTAGTGAAGGGAACAAAGAACACCCGATTCATGCCCGCCTTTTCGACTCGGTGGTACTTTCTGCCTTGACGTATGTGTCAGAAACTCGTGGCTGCGCAAGCAACATGATTGGTAACTCATCTTTAGTTAACGATCAGTTCAAAAGACGATGCTATGAGTTTCACGTGTGACACGGGCGAGAGAAGGGATCTAAAGCTCCAGTCTGCGTCATCGATTAATAGTCAATGATTCGGTTCTATATTCTAAACTGTCGAAGATAAGGTGGATGGGTCACTTAATGCATACGAACGTCAACCGATAGGCCAGAGCTATTATTGCCTAGATTCCTCGGGAGGTCAATCATACTGCAACAAAAGCACCAACCTGATGATAAGAATTCATCACGAAAAACCTAGAAGAAGCGTGTTATCCTTGCTGAGTCTCTAAAACTAGCATGGCCCACTGGACTACTCTTAGGCGCAACAGCAAAAGATTGAAGTTTTAATGGCTCCCGTTCGATGCACTCAACAATCAACAGGACTACAAATGATACAGTCGATACAGGTGCTGCAACAACTCTTCGGTTTGATGTTATCTCCAGTTACAGTTATGTGCTGGAGAGTTGTGATCTCATCAATAAATCATTTCAATGGATCCTACGAGAATTATTATTCCGATAATATTAAGTGCCTTAAAGATAGAATAACTGCTGGAGGTTCTCGTGTATGATGCTGATGGAGCTTTCTAAGTAACGTGGTTTCTAAGTAGCTTTAATATTAATCGGAACTATAATGAGATATACAACTTTAGGTGATTCTTTCTTTGGTGCTAGAAATCATACATGTGGCAGGAGAACGCGTGAACGAAATGGCAACTGCAGCCACCGAAAACGTTCATTTAGTAAAGAAAGTGCTGAAAAAGTGCTTTTGATATACTACAGAGGGTAGTGCTATCTGTCAATAAAGGGAGTCACCGTAGCCGATGACGAAGATTTGTTGTGAAAACAAAGCGTTATTTAAAAAATGTCTGCAGCTCATGACAAAGCATAGAGCTCTATAGAAGGAAAAAGCTCAAGGCGTTGATTAATCGCATAGGGATGTGCCGTGAATTCGGCTTCATTATGCATCGCTGGAGGTGATTGAATGCATATTTGGCCTTTACAATGGCTCCCGGTGCCCAACTGCTGTATTGAGCCAGTGCTGCTATCCGCCCAGACAGATCTAAAACCAATTTACCGACTCCGGAGGGATGGAAGTCTTAGTGAGCCTTGGGCGTGGCGATCGATCCCATGTGTGTTGCAGCACCTCCGACCACTGCTCTACAGGCTCGGATGGAGCTATGTAGAATTAAGAAAGGTGCTTTCGCTAACGAGACCTCCTTAGTCATCATTGAAGGTAAAGCCCCATGCACTAGGTTTATATTCCGAAAAGCAAGTGTCATCCTACGTATCAGTACAATTATCGAGTAACATCATATATGGCATACCGCATTTCATATATGTCTCTTTCGGAGCATGTCTCGCTTCTGTTCTCTAGGATTGAATTTACCTATTTTATAATATCATAAAAGATGCGCAATGCAGTACGAAGGGGTGCTCTGTAGCACACACGCGACACCTAGTTCGATGCCCACTAAGCAAACTAAATTCTCTATCCTCTGGGATCCGTGGATTCATACTAGTCTGGGAGGATAAAAGCACTGACTATGATAGATGCACAAACTATGTGAAGTCGTTATCTGTGCAGAATATTTGTTGATTCTCTTTTACGATGCACAGTGAAGCCGTTTGCGTGTTGCACCACTGAGGGACCGATCAACACCGAGCGCTCCATTTATGCTCTCCGTTTTATGAAGTCATAAACCTATCATGCTGTGAGCGAAAGAATTCATTGGCGGGCGAGTATAACAACGGGGCATGGAAAGAGGCAGAAAACGTAAACGACAGGAAAAAAACCATTTCGTTTCCTTAAGACCATTTTATGTGGCCACATTCTCGAAACCTACAAACGTTACGAATGGAAGTAACCGTGCAGGTTTGTTTCACATAAAAACAAATCGTTACTTCCTTGCTCTTTTCCTCTTTATGGTCGCCGCAAGTCTTGTGAGTATGGTAGGCTGCATTTGATGCGATACCGTATCTCCTTCATAGCATTTCCTATGTTTTGAAAAATTTATTTCTATACGAACTAATAAATGACGGTTGTTCGATTAAATTATTCCAAAGCCAGTACAAATCCGAAGAAGGACTTTCTTTTAACTTCGGCACTAGTCAGTAATTTACTGTTTTCTCCATGGGCAAACCCGAGGTTCTTATTATGTACTATTTATTCGCAATAGTTGACGTTTCAGCGGCTTCATCATCTTCGGAGCCTGGAAAGGTCAAATTGGTGAGCAACCTACTTAAGCAATACTTTGGTAACCTCAGCACATTAAACGTAATAGCTAAAATTTCGTCCGCATAAAAAACACTACCTTTTAAACACTCTATTTTGCTCCTCGTCATCCCTTCAGTTCTTTGGTGGAAACTAGCCGTGCAGAGTCCTACATGAGTGAGGAATGTACCTGGCTAAGGTCAAAAAGTCGGCCTGAGATGTCGGGCTAGGTCACACGTGATCACAGGGCTCTCGTCCTTGCTTCTTGCTAATCCGTGAATTTTTGGAATTTATCCAAGATGCTTCAAAAGTTTTATGAGTCCATACTTTCTTCAAAATCTTCTCCGTTATGTCTCAGTGCTCTCTGTGCCCTGGAATGTTTGGTTCAATTTTAATCTTATCTCCTGCGTGCATTTTTATATGGAAACAGTGTGGTCTATCCGCACGGGCCATGTATTTGTCCTCGCAAATTTTACATGAAACCAGATGAACCGTATACCAGCAAACTCAGGCTATCACTTTGTCCACCCTTACGGCATATTATGTAATTTTGTGCTGTGCGTGGTCACGCAGACGGTTCCGAACTAGCTGATGTCTTCGAGTGTTCGGTGGTTCATTGTTGCTGAATTCCCTAGACCGGCCACTTTTAAGCAAAGTTATAAAATGTTTATCAGTTATTTCGATACAGATTTAAGCATTAAGTTTTACCTTGTGAGGTTATGAAACTGTTTGACTGAGTGGTTTGCGTGTCAATTTGACCATTCTAGGGTCAGACGACAGGTTTGTGAATTAATTTGTGAATATTGTTGTGAATTAATAAATGGTGTAATAGCCACATCGTGTTTGCTCTGAAGAAAAACTGTGAATTCCCATCCATTTTTGAAACATTGCGAATTAATGTACAATAGCAAAATGTTTTGTAATTTCAACATTTCTTCTCCCATCTATTTGTTCTTTTTTCAGACTTCATAAATTGGACGATGACCTTTCGTAGAGATGCCGATATTTGGTACCCATACGGTCACTTCCGCGAACTAAAATATAACAGTAGGTTTAGAACTCGTAGGTTCAGAGTGTTGCCTTTACATGGAAAAACCAGAAAAAAAGCTGCGAAAGCCTCAATTACATCTACAGTTTGCTTAAGAATCGATAGACTTCGATGAGATTTGGAAATCCAAGGACAGTGCAAAAACGGCGGCCTGGCTTGCTTCTAACTGTTTCACTACGAATATGCGCACGGATTTCATCGATGCCATGCAGAACAAAGGGTTAAAGGTTCGTTTTTCCATTAATATACGATATATTATGAATTATCTCAATAATAATAAATCCGCTTTATTCTATTTTGGATGGTGCGTGAAGGTTTTGCTGTAGGCGAGATTTAAAGCTTTCCGAAAAAGTCTTAATAACGGTTGTTGGTGGTTTTTCTGTAATAAAAGCAGTTCCAATTTATAGATTGATCGTTATGGAAGGTGTGGATTAGCTCCACCTGAATGCGATGGTGTGGACAAGCAACAGCATCCGTGCGTGGTCGAACTTTTACGGTACGCTAAATTTCAATGACGTACTGAAGCCCAAAAAGTTTGTAAACAAGCCACCTATTTTCTTCGTTAGTGAAACAACGTTTATGTTGTAAAAGCTAAAGAAAAAAAGCTTTCGGCGGGATACGCCATGAATTCGATTTAACCAACGCTAGAGGTGATTGAATGCATATATGGCCTTTACAATAATTCACGGTGGTTTGCAATGTATCGAGCCAGTGCTGCTATCTTTCGAGGTAAGTTTGCTGCCAATTTGCTGACCCCGGAGAGATAGAAGGGTTGGTGAGCCACGAGCGCGGAGGTCGATCCCATATGTGTATTGCAGGGCGCCCCTGACCACTGCGCGACATACGCCTATGTTTATGTTGTAACAAGAAAAATTATATGTATGAATATTAGCGTCTTCAATTTTGCAAGATTTCTACGTATATTTCAGGCCATACAAGTTTTATATTGCACTTGAGAATTCGAACTGCATCGACTACGTGACGGAGAAGTTCTACGAATCCCTAATTAGTCGCATGACGGTGCCGATTGTTCTTAAGCGAAAAACATACGTTGACATTGGAGTGAGAGCTTTTCATTCAGATTTATCTATCTATAAAAATTTTCCAAAGAACAACTCGCTAACTTCCTTCCACCGCCATCGTTAAGGCTCCTCCCACCTCATTCATTGCCCTCGACGACTTCGAGACACTCGACGATATGATCAAATTCGTAAATGAGGTGGCGATCGACAAAGAGAGATACCTTACCTTCCATAGTTGGAGGTCGAGTGTTGAGTAAGTGACTTGTTCAGAAAAAAAAAGCCAACACCAAAGAACTTCTAAGCGCAAAAGTTAGACCTCAGGTCACACTTCCTATTGACTTTCCTATTGTTAAATAAGCTAATGTTTTCTTCTTGAGTAAATACAAAGCTGTCCACAGCAAGATTTATTCAGTCACGGCTGAGGCACTTAGGCGGTTTCGCCTTCGTCAAAGCCTGGAAAGGTCAAATTGACTGGCAGTGTGCTCAACCAAACTTTTTCATTACCTCAGCAGAAGGAGCTCAATACATAAATTCCATTAGATAGATAATTCATTTAGAAAGTTCGCAGCGCTCATTTTATTCCTGCCACTAACACCGTAGGTCCTTCAATATACTTCGTTGTTTTACGCTGATATCATTGCAAAGAACAACGTCTTCCCTGCGACGATTCCTGCAAATGCTCCTAAGACGTATGTTTAACAAAGTCACTGTTTCGCCTAGCTTGCTTCCTGGTACTAGTTTGGGGCTCAGCCCATATGGAAGTTTGATGAAAAGTGGTGCGAAAAATGTCGTTAAACTGCTACATTTCGGTATGTTATGCTAAATGAATCAATCGATATTGGTAACGACATTCTCTACTGTACCGTCAGCCCATTTTGTAAAAAGCAGTGTAGATTCATAAGAGAGCATGAGAATGAAGAGGCTTGAGTTATCTACACATAAATGAGGTAATTGGCTACCAAAGGCCGCCAATTCCATATTTAAAGAAGAGATTGAAGTTTTTTAAAAGCGCTACTTGTCTATCTAATCATGGCAATTCCAAGGCTGTCCAACCAGTAAAAGTCTGATTCTGAAATATAACACGTTTGCTGGGATTCATAAATACCTCTTCAGTGTCTCAACGAACCCAATTCATAGCAAATTCACATCCTCTTATATTTCCTTAGCCAGTATAGTTGTTTTCATACAGTAAATAGAAGGACAAAGGTCTCGGGATTGATCAACCTCTTATGGATGCATCATGCTTCTCAGTAAGCATCGTAAGATGAGAATTGCATAATAGGCCTGTGCAATGACATGCGGTGACCTACCGACGTATCCAAGTCAGTGCATGAGCCGGAGCAAAGGATCAAACCATTGATCACGTGTGTATTCGCACTCATCTTTGTTTGCCAGCGTTATACTACATTATAGTTACTTACTTGCATACTTGGACGGTCCGTCTTCACGAGCCGTGCGGGCCCCAGTACATATGCCATTCGTTCCTTTCTCTCGCAATCGTAGTCCATGGTGGTGGTCTTTTTCGAGCGAGGTAGAGCGTGCGAATCTCATACCGTGATCTGTAAAACAACTGCAGCTGCGGGTACAGTTGATTCACTTTGTTTACGAATACGTCTGTCCAACGTGTAGGTGGTCGTCCTAGGGTACATTTGCATTCTCTTAGAGTCCACTCTACTATTATTTTCATCCATCTGTCGTCTGTTCTTCTCATTATGTGACCGGCCCATCTATGTTTCGCTATCGTTATATATTTTCCTGGATCTCAAAGATGTGACAGATTTCGAAGGTCAAAGCTTCGCATTCCGGCTAAATATTGAGAGTGCCGGTTATATTTCAGAAGACATAGCTCAAGCGCTCTGTGGGTTGTGCGAAGCATTCTTGACGTAGTTGACGTATCAACCCACGTCTCTGCAGCATAACAGAACGCTAGGAGGACCGTAGAATCGAAAAGATGACTACTACACTATACTACCTTATATTCGCACTATATATTATATATTAGTGGTCGGAGACGCGCTGCAATACGCACGCGGTATCCATCCCCGCTCCAACGGCCCACCAAGTCTTCCATTCCTCCGGCGTCGGCAAATTGGTACCAGACTTGTCTGAGAGGATAGCAACACTGGCTCGATACATCGGTAGCCCACAGGGAGTCGTTATAGTGATTAGATATGCATTCAATTACCTCCAAACGATGTTTAGTTAAGTCGAATACATGGCACATCCCTCAGGCATTGATCAACGCCGACAGCTTTATCCTTTTTCATGTTATATTAATATTATCCGCGCCAAACACCAGAATGAGTCAGCTAGCTACCACCGACATTGCCAGCTATCTGAATACATTTGTATTGTGGAAAGTTTACATAGTTACAGAGCCATACCAGAGCATAACGATGAGACTGGATTCTGTGAACTATGCCGTCGACTTCAGATGAATTCACTAGGTTACACGAGCTATCCAGATGTTCGTCAGTGGCATGCCAATAATCAGTGCGATAATTACTACGGAAATCATTATCTCAAAAAATGAGATTCGCTCAAGTTATGCATATTTCCTTTTTTTAGGTCGACCATTTCTTTGGCTATTCGGAGTTATTGAGAAAGTTTTCGTGTTCACTTCGTAACATTTCAGGAATGCAATCGATCTTCACCGCATACTCGCTGAAGTCATCGTTCCATTTGATAACAAGTCGTCAGAACTGAGACCGCTACCGCCGTCAGCCAGTCTCTTCGCCTAAATGCTCTTCTTTTTGAGAAATTTAGGAAGTACAGATGAAAATATATCTTCTCTTCACTGTCACTATCGAAGCAATTGCATTTCGTTTAAAAACATGGCTGCTTAGTTCAGTCGTGGATCAGAGATGCTGGCAATTGGTTTACATACTTTGACTCAGATTTTTCTTCTACTAGTGATGACCGTACCATATTCATGGTATTGTGTAGAACAGTTATATACTTGCCAATCTTATACTCATTAAATGACTGCGGCCGGGTCGAACTGAGAACAATGAACAGCTTTCGCGAAGGATTTGCTTGTAGAAACGATCAACGACCTCTTATGAGCGAAATGCTACACATTGTTGTTGACGTTTAGCTTCTAACAATCACTGCCACCAAACGAACTCCAGTTATCTATGCCAGTTAAGCTCTTACTAGAAATGTACAGATACTGATCTTACTCGGGACAGATGGGTGTTAGTTTTTAAAGTGGCCGGTGGAACCAGTTATAACGTTGACTTTCCTTCGACAATTGCTCTGCCCCTCCAGAAATAGTATTTCTCTCTTTTTGGGGAAAAAAAAACTTTATGTCACTGCCATATTGGCTTTAAGCAAATGCTTTAAAGTTTTTTCAACTATGATAGGGTTTGAAAAGACCGAATTGCTTTCGACTATTATTAAGCGGTTCATGATATGGTTTCTTTTTCCATTTTCACGCTTCAGATACCTTCTGCGTTATTTTCTTCTTAGGTTTGACAGCGAATCTTTAGCTTTATTAATTCTTATTCTTCATTGACGATTGATTTGCAGTACAAATGTTTTCTCCACTCGAAAAAAGCTTCATTGACCATTCCACCACAGGTTCTTCCCACTTGGACTACTCATTGTAATGACACTCTTGTTTCACTGTGTTCACAAAATACCTACCGATTGTTTAATAATCGCCAACTTTCTGCTAACCTCGACATTGATCAATAAGTATATGTTTTCTAATGAAGTGAATACAAGATTGTTAATGAAGTATTTATCCCATAATGGCTAAATTTTTAGCGGATTTTACCATCGCGAGAGCTTGGAATGATCACAGTGATCTCCGACACATTTAGATAACTATTTTTATAACTTTAAAAAAAGTTTTTCAACGAGGTAAGCATGGCGATAAAGCGTGGTTTCAAAAGAGCCAATATAGAGAAGTCGAATAGATAGAACTTTGATTCAACTACCATCGAACACTCTACGTCGTCAGATAGCTCTCAATCACCCTATATGAAAATCCACAGATGAAAATTGGATAATTTGTCCTAATGCTAGAGACGGTGATTGTGTGAGTTCCGGAGCGGAGTACTTGATCTGTTAAAGAGCGTGCGAAGGCGAAAACATCGGCTATGCAGTTAGAACACACTACGTGTCCTCAAAAAACTACTAGTCGGTAAATTTTTAGTCAAACAATGTACTCCACTAGGCATGCATAGAAAGTAGACGCATAATGAAGGAGATTTTGAAAGGAAAACTACTGTCCTCGCGAGAGAATCTGGAAAATCAACGCAAAAGTCTCTTTAGATGGTTTAAAAAAACTCCAAAATCCAAAGATGAACCACATGGAAGAGCGCCTTTTGATAACGCGTGACCTCGCTCCATACCTAGGGGCTAATTTCTTGACAGACACGAGAGAGGCTTCTCACCCATGCATACTCTCTGTTTGTCTTCTGTCCCGCTAAGTACCTAAAAACGACGAGTGTTTAAAAGGATGCTTTTCGCCAGAGAAATTACAGTTCTTCTGATAGGGCTGCAAAATTATAGACCTTTTTCATGCTCTGAAGAAAGCGAAGTCCTTTGGGACGTCGAGGTCAGTGCGAAATAGACAGCGTGTGTTAATAGCCTCGTATTTGCTTATCAAGGAAAGACAAGTTTACGATTATAGATCGTTTGCTTTTTCATAATCGGATAGGGTTTTATGAGCTCTACATGAAATGGTTTCTGATTATTTAGTCAGCGAAAAGCCTTATTTACATTTCGCGGAGCTCGGTCTTTGTAGATACCAGCCAGTTAGCTAGAAGCCTCCAATGCACACGTTTAGTTGACGTACCAAGGTACAATCACCTCGTAGATGAAATGTTGAGTACAGTCTTAGGCTGTTTTTCAGAAACTGACACTTATGACTTTTGATTGGTGGAAGGAATATCGTTTTGTACCACGTTTCCGTTGTTTAGGTACCGGTTGCGCCGCACCTCCATCACCATAGATAATATCATACTGTTCTGTGAGGGAGAAAAGTTCTTTCCAAACATCAAATCGCTCGATACGATTCTTCCTTTTTTCACTTTCAGAAACAGAAATTCGCTACGCATTAGTCGCCGAATGTCAGTCTATTATACAAAAAACTAGTGGTTTGTTCATTTAACTTACACAGCAGACGAAGGTTTCGGTAACTGGTTGAGCATTAAATTTATAAACCAAGCTATTCTAAGAATTGGTCCTCTACACGGCTAATCAGCTAAACCCATTCCTAAGGTATCCTTGTGTAAGGTCGCATGTAGCCTGCATAAACTTCGAGATGGCCTCCGTAACAAGACTCAAATTGGAGCATTAAATAGGAGCGAACAACAAGAATTAGAAACATTACCTCTCACAAATTTCGGATGAGTATCCAATGATGATCTGATCTCTACCGATCTATCATCATTTAAAGTTGGACATATCATTAGCTGTGTAGAAAACCAACAGGATAGAATAGTTTAGTTTATAAATTTAATGCCCAATCAATTACTGAAACACATTCCGGTCCATCTTACGGATATCCAGATATCTTGGACACATACTTAACGCGCGCCCTAACAGCGCCTACATGATGGAGTCCCTCGACGTTACAGCGCTTTATACTAACTGTCGAATGACTTTGCAATGCAAGCCATCCTCGAACACCTTATAAAACACAAAGGAGAAATAAACATATTTGGCTTTGCGATTCAGCAGTAGATAGCCCTTTTAAAGGGCTACCTAAACTGCCCCTCCTTTAGTAGATGGGAAAGTATTTCTCCTAAATGAGAGAGTTGGCAATGGGAGAGCAACTGACACTAGTCTAAGATGGAAGCACCAATAATCGATCTTCGACCATTACTCTTTTGTAGATATATAGGTGACTTTTTCGTTATCTGCTCCACACAAGATGGACCAATGTTTAATTTTTAATCTACTAGCTATTAATTTCTCACGACTCCTAGTACACAAAATTTGTTAGGAACATTTTTCTAACACCTACCATTGCGTGCGCAGGAAGAGAGCAGAAGCAAAAATTCCTAGGATTGGCGCGGCAAATGGCTATTTCCAATGGCTACGAAACTGTAGCTTCTCGTGATAGATGTAGAGAAAAACTGAAAGCCCTTATACGATATCTCTAGCGAGGCTAAGGTTTCGCAGGTCAAGAAATCTCGGTACTAGTGATTGAAATACCACCGGACGCTTTCCTAAGCCAGTTAGTTCACACTCGCCTGTGTGAACGTCTATGTAGAAGGTAAAATTGCACAATATGCCTTAACGGTGCAGACGATGATTGCATGAGCTCGGCTATGGTTTATCTGATTTCTTGTTAAGAGTCTGAAAATAAGTGCTTTGGTCAAACAAGCAGACTACTGTGCGACCGCATAAACGTGCACCTGCACGGTTACCTTAAAGGTAAACTGAATGCTTTATTTGGCATGCATAGGACACAGAGACGTAATGGAAAAGGTTTTGAGCATAGAACTGCACAAAAATCAAAACCTTCAGTTCGTGAAACACTCGAAATATTCTGAATAATTCCCTAGAATCGAAAACAGAACGGCAAGAAAGAAGCACGTTATCATGCGTGATCTCGACACAACACTCACCTGGTTGCTTGGACAGCCCGTATTGACTAGTTGTGCGAGCACCACCACAATCTCCACTTTTTCTTCTTGAAGACTTGCCGGTTGAACCATTGTGGTGTTTCTGGGATCCCGAGGTCATTCTGGCAAAGGTCTGCTATCGGTCATGACCACCACAGGCAGTCGCAGCCGTTGTGGATCAGAGATATAACAATTATTTAGAAATAATTATCTTTGATCAATAACAGCGTATAACAAACTTTACCAAGTAGCACAAGATACCATTCTATAGAGTAGAACGGGCAACATGTCAACACGGTTCAGATCGTGTAAAGACACAATATCTTACTGATATTTTAATGTGAAAGAGTGTCATCTATTCATGTTAACTCTGTATAGTTGAGCTCCACTTAGAATACTAGACCACTGGAATTCTAAATACTGGAAGACTCCAATAAAGCGGTGAGTGCGAGGAAGTACTTTTCTTTTTAATGCTAGTGAAATTTTGGTTTCGTTGTTTTCCCGTAAGGTTTATGGAAGTGTCCGACAGACTGGAATGCAGTCAACTTGACTTTTAAAGGCTCTGAATAAGGCGAAATTCGCAGGAACGTCAGCTTTTTGCTGTGAATAGAAGGTAGGGTAACAACGCTGTCTTGCTTAGCAAAAAATCGAGATATAAACACAGAACTGTTCTTTCCCACACCGGTTTACCACCTCGTCATGGCTGGGAGGTGTTCCTAAGTGCCAGGTTGCGAGGTACAGCAGGGGGATTCATCACCCCAGCAAGGTCTCCCTAGCTGAAAACGAGTCCGGCGTTTTCATCAGGAACGCTAGCTAGATGTGCTAGATGTAAACCAATACAAGCATCTACCACTGTCATGGTAAAAAATTACTTTCATTGTGGCCAATCGCCTTCAGATCCACAAGGGCGCTAACTGCCTGGGGTGGTGACGACCTCAGGCTGACTTTGGCTACGCCGACTTCGAGACTCCAAGGAACCACAAATGCTAAAGCAGCAAAATTTCGAAAAAATAGGGATTATGTCAAGGCGCGTAAAACCAGTAAACTCAGGTCATCAAATTATCCTAGGAAGTGCTGCTTTCCTTCCGGAGAAGTCTGGTACCGAATTGAGGATCACGAAAGGCTGGAAGAACTTGGCAAGCCCAATGTCTGGGAACAAAGCAATGTCCAAATGTGTACTGCTTGGTACGTCCGATCACTACGTTGCACAACATGTGGAAACGATTACGTTGCGAAACGGGTACACCACTCTGCATCCGTATAAGGGAGCATCTAGATGGCAAGCTTAGAGCTGTACAAAATACTCCACAAAGCGTGAAGAGAACGCGTAGACAATATGGAGATGAATTTGAAGTCGAAGTTATGGTCTTCGAAAAGTTTTCTAAAACATCAGTGCGTAAAAGTCTTGAAGCTTTTTGGATGGAGTCTAAAAGCACTTAAGAACAACGGATCGGTTAATGCTTAACAGAAGCTGTTCACTATACGAATAATTATTTATGTTTTTAACTTATTATTTACTGCCTGCTCTTTTTAACGGCAGGGTATACATTGTTAAATATAACGTTAATGATGCTGAGATATTTGCAAAACTCCGGACCGCAGGTGTATGCGGTGGGGAACGAACGTGCTATTGTCCTTTCCAGGAAGTACCGCGTCCACCACCACACCACGCGGGTCCTTCGTTTCGCCTGTCTTTCAGCTAGGCTCCCCAAATCAATCCCGCTGACGGGTGATTGCTGTGGCAAAGATCGATAGAAATAGCTGAGAGACAGGCGAAACGAAGGACCCGCGTGGTGTGGTGGTGAACGCGTTACTCCCCGGAAAGGACAATAGCGCGTTCGTTCCCCACCATAGACACCTGCGGTCCAGAGTTTTGCAAATATCTCAGCAATTTTGTGGTTGTATTTCGCTTAGTACCCTGCCGCGAAATTATAGTAGGCAAAAAATAAAAAGGTTTAACAAAGTTTTCTGTTAAAAACTACCATCAAGAAGACAGGGTATTTATTCAACTGTCTAACGTTTAACTTGGGGCGGGGATAGAGCAATTGTTAGTGATGGCGTCGATTAGGAAGCAAGAGGCGCTAATTCGAACCTCGCCCCAACCAAAGCTCTCCCTCACTCTGTGTGGGAACGCCTTCTCACAACTGTCTCCAAGAATGCAGGGAGAATTAACTCGATTAGTATTCCACTACATTCATGAACAAGAAGAAATCCTCAAGCAAGCAGCAACCAAAACAACACACTGCGAAGAAAACGAATAGAACGTAAGAAGTGCTGAAATCCACAAAATAGATGTAATGACAGGGACAGATAGAACTGTGGTAGTGATGCCAATCATCACGAGCACGGTGCTGGTTTGCTCCCGGTCCAGGCTCACCAGGCCCCTCAACCCCTTGCGGTGGTGAAATTGATATCGCACCTGTCCGGAAAAAAATCGCTCCCTACAATCTAATTGGGAATGCTCCAGCCAGTCTATCTCAGGACTCCGGGAAGAATCGACTCAACCAGCACCCTGCGGCACTCACGATGAAATGAAAATCGTCAAGTAGCACCCGAAGACACACGTAAACGCTGGAAGATCTTCGTGGATGATGGATTTGAGGAAAAGAATCAAATCTGAGAAGAGTTGGGACCCGCACAGTAGACGTGGAGACGGTTAATATAAAATTAAAGAAAAATAAAACAAAAGATGTGATGACGTGTCATGTGAAGAAAATTGGCTGACAGCCTACTATATTTCCATGGCAGCCATGATAAGCAACTGGCATAAATAAAAAGTTGAATACTCTGATTTTGAATGCAGCTTCAGCTTAACTGAGTTCAATGCCGAATCATCCTTCCCAGATCACTTCTCTTGACCAC
Organism: Angiostrongylus costaricensis; assembly: GCA_900624975.1. NCBI lineage: Eukaryota > Metazoa > Nematoda > Chromadorea > Rhabditida > Metastrongylidae > Angiostrongylus > Angiostrongylus costaricensis. The sequence goes on along the minus strand of UYYA01004147.1, from coordinate 57,547 downwards.
TGATTGCTGATTGCACCGTTAGGGCAGAAAAAAACCGAGAGAAAGGCAGCGTAAGGGCCTCATTAGTGCAGTGGATGATATGCGAACCTAGTTCCTGGGAGAGGTAATCGTAGGTTCGAAGCACAGCTTTGGTTTCCGGTTTTGCAACTATCTTAGCATCACTGTTCTTTCTATCGTTTTATTCGTTTCCGAATCTGATGTACAACTCGTTATAGAAACACGTGTGAGATGATCTTATAGAAAACATTTTCAGCAGAGGAGTTCTTGCACAAAAGGTCAATTTCTGAGTTCGAAGTAGATATTGCCCTCGAATTCCGAACATCTGCTTCATTCGCCTTCAGGTAACCTTACAAAAAATAGTTGGTAATGTATGGAAAACAGTACAACAGAGCGTGACAAACGATTATTGCAAGTTTTGAAATTCAAATGATGCGAAAACGGGATGGGGCGAATTGACGCGACCATGTCAACAAAATGTTGATCACACCACCCAATCCTCGCCAAAATATCAGAAGTCTATCTATGTTTTCTGTTGATGATCCATCTGCGGTGTCTTTTCAGTGATGACAAATGGGAATCGCAATGATGACAACCACAACACACTTATCAAGAAGCTCATGGATATTCTTCTATGCAGGTTAATGTACTCCTAAGGTATTAAAAATTCTCTATGAAAAACATAAACAGGTATATACGCATATATGTATATATACTATAATAATAATCAATAGTTGATCCATTTTTACAAACCTTATATGTCATTATTGCTTTCTGCCTGTTGATGAACTGTTAATTCCTTCAGTCTCATCCATCGTACTCCATTCTTTTGAACCTTCATTTGTACACTTCTCCACAGTTGTTTAAAGATGCTACTCCTGTCTTTATTTGCTGGTGATTTTTCCAAACATCTACCTTCTAAAAACCGATTCGCTGAATCTGGCTTGTCATTAAAGCTCGAAAAAGCTTTCGGCGTTGATCAGTCCTTGAGGGATGCACCATGCATTCGACTTCATTAAGTACCGTTTGAGGTGATTGAATGCATATCTGACCTTTACAATGACTCGCGGTGGCCTACCGATGTAGACTAGTGCTGCTATTTTCCCAGACAAGTCTGGTACCAATTTTCCGACCCCAGAAGAACAGAAGGCTTGGTGGGGCATGAGCGCGGGGATCGATTCCACGTGTGTGTCGCAGTGACGCGTCCAACCACTGCACCACACGCACCCGCAGCTTGTCATTAAGTGCATTTATTGCCATGTTGTATTGAAAAGCTTATCTTCAGATCGTAGATTTGTTTGGTTAAAGGGATATAAGTCTATCCTTCCCAATTAGAGGTTGACGGTCGCTTATCTAAATTTCTGTATCTTCACGGTTTTATCTAATTTATTTTGGCTGTGCACCGCGATGATTACCGTATTACGCATCTTAAGAGTTGATGCTAAAACTACATTGAAAAACTACGATTTCGAGAAGGATTATTCTGCACGTATAACGCTGAAGCCATAATTAGATCTACAGACGTGTGCCAGGTGTATCACCTTCTGCTTTCCTTTAGCGAACTCGGCCGCGTGGCAGGCTGCCATTCCGCACCTGCTCAGTGGTTCACAGAGGTTTTTACCGCATCTTTTGTATTCTGTGGATGAAGTGTCAAACGTAGATCCAATATCAGGAGAGGCTCCTAAAACGTTACTCCCCACATTTAATGTTTTGCCTCTCTTTTGGATGAGACCATTTTTTGCACAGAGATCATAGCTGTTGAAAAGAATGTGCCATTGTAGACAGGTTAGCCAGTGAACAGGAACAGAGATACTTCTGCTTAAACACTGAAATTTGACACCTACAGAAAGCTTTTTGTTAGGATAAGATGTTCATAAGACCAACAAGGAGATTTCCTCAAAGCAGCTCAGTGTCCAATGATTATGCTCTCATGAATGGATTTAAACATGGTTCTGTTCGGAACATTTACAAAGTCTTACGGCTTTTTATCTCCCATTTACTTTGCATAATATGATCTGCGGTTTACAAAGTACATATATACATACATACGTTTGTGCCATGTGTATATATATATATATATATATATATATGTGACACAAACGACGCGTGGGGCATACTGGTCGGAGGCGCCCTGTGACACACACATGCGATCGATCCCCGCACCCGTGGTTCACCAAGCTTTCCATTCCTCCGGGGTCGACGAATTGGTGCCAGACTTCTCTAAGAGGATAGTAGCACTAACTCGATACATCGGTAGGCCACCGCGAGTCATTGTAAAGGCCAGATATGCATTCAATCACCTCCAACGATACTTAATGAAGTCGAGTGCATGGCACATCTCTCAGGGATTGATCGACGCCAAGAGCTTTATCCTTTATCCTTTATGTATGATACATGTTCTACATCATATCGCTTAATAGTAGTAACTAATAACGACAGCAATATTAACAATATTGCAATTTTTGCCTACAATCAAAAACGAACGCGGCGTTTCTATGCTCCCAAAATCGGCTACAATGTTGACTTCAAATTTAGAAATGAAAGACATCATATTGGTTGTATGGACTTTGCATTACGTCTATTGACACATTCGAAACAATCATGTGTCACTTAACATCTGCACCTAGTGATAACCTTTCTAGCATATACAGCAGCAGATCTCCGATCGTCCTGCTCTGTAACAACCTTGAAGCGTCCCAAATTTCGTCTTCATTTCTGGAATACCTGGTGTTTACTTCGAGCAAACTATAATATCGAAATACTCCCACATCCAATACAGCACCAGTAGACGTTCATCTTGAAGTGTTTTAAGCAGAAAGCTTTCTTCACGCACTTGTTTATATTCTCCGTGCGATAACCAGGCACACCTTTGTGGCCAAGTGGAAGAAGATCTATATGTACCTAAAGTATGGACGAAAAAATATTGTCTAAACTGTGAAGATCCAGAAATATACGTGCCAGTTGCTAGCACTTCTAGCAAAGCGAGAGTATGTCGTCATATGATCAGCTGTGTCCACGAAAAGGTTTCTGTTTTCGTTTTTGCCACTGAAGTTTTTTGATTGTGTTGCAGCTGAACCGACCTCGAAGATAGGCAATCAGATCCCTACTGAATGATAGTAACTTATTCATAAAGATGGAACGAATCAATTCTAGTACAAGTATTAGAAAGCACTGCATGCAGTGAGGAGAAATGACTTTGCAAACGATGTCGGCCCTTACGTAGTCGCAATCTTTGAAAGTCTCCTGACGTTTCCTTTGGATGAGACAGTAGACTGCATAGACAAACGAAGAGCTGATGGACTGACGGACTTCACTCGAATGTCGCCAAATGGTCGGCTTGTTAAAGCTCAGCAGAGATTTTAAAAAGCCATTACCGTCAAGGAACTGATTCTATGTAAAGAAGACAAATAAAGGCTTATTGACAGAAGTCTACTACGTTAACACTCATTGGTGAAGAGTGGCCGGCAGTCGCTCTAACGGATGAGCATCTATAGAACCCCTTGTCAAGTGTATCACCCGTAATGGATTCATCTTTGTAATCCCGTCTGGCTTCGAGCAATTCTAGTGTGTACTCTGCCGTGCTAGTTCAACGAGCTCCAGTAGTATTGCGTTAATCGTATGAGGTATTATATTCATACTATTTGGTGAAACTCTACGCACGCCTACCATTGAAGGTTCTTTCATCGGAGCTGAGCTTAGTCGTGGGTAGCTTACAGCGTTTTCTCAGAGTAAAACTGGAGCGTATTTCTTGGAGGGACTCATGGGTTTCTCAATTAATGGTTGACTGCTTCTCAGAAATACAAGCTTCACGGTGTAGTTCACATACTCGTACACTCTGCGCACCCACGTACACATATAAACATGATTACTGGATAGAGAAGGCTTATGGCACCACGACTCTGTGGGAATTGGGAGTCATTTAAGCTTACCATTGTCTTTCAATAAATAGTAGCTTTCTGTTGGCTTGAAAAGAAACTTGGTGTTCTAACTAGATTCGAAGAAGGTAGACTTTTAACTAGCTGAAAAGTGAAACATGGGATCCGTGAGTTGTTATATATTTGGTAAATATTCTACGATTTTCCTTGAAATTTGAGACCGGTCTTGTTTCCCATTATTTTAATGATCTAACTTTTTTTTCAGAGGAGATCTAGCCGCTGAGAAACGCGACAGAACACCCGTTTCCGTTCTTGAACTGGTACGTTCCATTCGATAATTTTTCATTCTTTCCCCGGTGGCGTCAATGGAAGAAGACACTCTTTGCCTAAAATAACGACAGAAATAAGAAGGACGAAAGTCAAGTGCATTGCTATTTACAAGCTCGTTGTCTGAGTAATACTGTTATACAGTCATAAACATACATCCTCCACTCCCAATAGTTTACCGCCTCATCGTGCACAGCGCTTGCCTTAGTATGTACTATGTGAAATGTTTCCCAAGTTTTTAAAACTTTCGACATATTCTAAAGCTATGGCAAGTAGTAATGACATGTGAAACCCAGAGCACGGTAATTTTCAGCTAGCAAATCACCATTAAAGTGGAAAATGTGCGACTACCAGAACGGCTCTTAGTAATTGCAGATGATGGGCCATTAAAGAACTCGAGTAACGTTATATAACAAATAAGAGCTCACAGCTCAATAGACAGCTCAAAACGGACAGTAGAGAATATAAGCTATTTAGTTCCGATTTGCTTCGAAAAGAGATCGCTACTCTATGGCAACTGGATGTGTTCTGGCTCTCATCGTAGGATCAGTTCTACCCGTGAACTGCGTTTTAGGTGGCCTATACGTAAACATTTACCTGACAGACGCTAATGTGAGTCCACTATTTATTCATCCTGAACAATGAAATCCGTTTTGCTCCAAGAAATGTCTAATTTGAGCGAAATCGTTGGGCTACACAAAATTCAGAGAATCATTATATTTTTGAATGATTTTTAACCCTTGTCTTCCATTTCTGAAACACCAAAGCATACATACATCTAAAGCAGAGCATACTCTGCTTGAAATTGACTCACTATTATCTAATTTTATCTTGCCCTTTCTAATATAATTCTTTTTTCACAGTCTCAAAAAAGTAATTTTCACGTACAAGGGAAAAAATCCTTTGAAGATTCGTTATATTCTAAGGTGACTTTTCAGCATGTTGGTAACGACTTATTATGGAATCATGCTTTTCATCTCTGTGCTGCTTACCTAGGTTTCGGTATCCTCCTTTTTATCCTTAGCTATCTACAGGTGTGCCCTTCCTTTTCGGAGAGAAGATTTCTTCATCACGTAATGTTCAAAATACAAATTTCAGCATTACTTTCTTCGTTTGGCTAGTCGTAATATTGCTAAACGGATTAGAAAAGAGTTCGTTATGGCAGTACTGAGGCAAAACGCGGCTTGGTTCGACAAGAACTGTGCAGGATCAATTACAACCCAACTGAATGAGTATGTGTTCAACAGATTAACCATTTTCTTGGAAAAATAGGTATATAACCATATAGCTCAAAAGACCGACTTTTTATAAACCTCGGCTAGATAGTTGATATTTATATGATCTTATAAACTGATCTTCTTGAGCTGATGCGAGGTTGGTATAAGTTGTCGTTGTCGTTGTCGTCGTTCTTGCTGTTGTTTCTGTTGGTGTTGTTTGTCGATGGCTGATGTTTCGGCGATTTCGCCTTCCTCAAAGCCGTGATATTACGAGTCCCACTCACAAACAAACCCACAAACAACACCAACAGAAACGACAACAACAACGACAACGACAACAAAGGCCTATACCAACCTCCCATCAGCTTAAGTAGATCAGTTTGTAAGATCATACAAATAAATATAACCATATAGTTTGATTTGACCTCTAAAAGCAGGGCTATTTGAACGTTATTCATTCCACTATTTCTCACTTGCTAACTAGTTACCAAGCACCACATTCCTTTGGTGCTAGCGAAATGGTATCGCGCATGTGCGGAAGAAACCTACCAATCCATAAATGAAGGCCACTGCCTGCGTTGAAGACCTCAAAACAATAAAGATATCCCAGGGTTCCAAAGAGAATTAGTTTGAGCCGCTCTAAGTGACATGCATGAAAAAGACCAAAAAAAACCTTAAGGATCAGGGTAACACATCTATATCCAAATAATTTCGAGGATAACAGATTCAAGAAAACCAACTGGGTGAAAGAATTAGTGAAAAGTGTGCAATTGGTGATGAAGGATCGATAAACTAGCAAGTAAGCAAATAAGATGAGACTATAAAATGTTCTTCTAAGTGTCTCAACGAAGTAGGCGGTCTATAGTATCTTTGTCCGTCTGCTTATTTATTTAACATCCTGCAGAGTTCAAGCATTTCTATTTATACGACTTCATCGATCACCATGAGCCACTATGATTTCCATTACATATTGGCTTTCCTGATAGAGGACCGTTCGCCGGCGGAAGTCTAGACGTCAGCTGCGTTGGCATACATGTTTGACCCTAACTTTCGACGTTGTCTGTCTAGATAGCGCTTTGAATAAGCCCGATTATGTTCACTGTACCTTCCATATCGCTCTTGTCTATCACGTTTTGGTCATAACTTGAGAACCTAAGAAATTTTATAGGTTCCTTAGTTGGTCGTTTCATTCAGCTCGCTTCTCATCTCAAGCTATTGGGTGTGCAAAATTTTTGAGCAATAAAGCATTGCCAAAGTGTTCAGTAATATCCGCTCCATCCAGCATAAATGAATTAGGAACAAATTCAGGACGACAGTTCTTGTAGGCTTCGTTTACAAACCAACTTTTCTGATTCCACTACCTCAGTAAGTGAGCCACTATAAAACCATGCAAAAAAAACAGCGTGCCTCGTTCAAAGAATGAAAAGGGCAAACCACTTGGCGTTCGTCTCACCCTTAGGAATGCCTTATTTTTTCGACGCCACCAAGTGTTGCATAAGTGGTCGAACCCATATTTCGTCTTCATAAATAATTGCTGGAATGAACATTCGGGCATCAAATTTTCCAAACTCATGCAGGCAACACGCTCGGTTAGCCCTAGAGCAGATAGTACCAAAGACCTTGCACATTAAACACAACCGTAAACCGCCGCACTGCCTGCTTGGATGCTTGGTTACTTGAATCGCTCATCTTCACAAGCAGTGCGGATCTCAAAATAATTTCCATTTGTTTCTCTGTTGCGCTAGTGTCGTTCTTGGTGATGGTCTGTTTTGGCCACGAACGTGTCTGTCCTTCATTTTGGTGGTCGACCAGAACTTTGCGCTCACTTGGTAACAACTCCACTGCCGTTTTCTCCAACCGTTATCACCTTTCGTTTTATGTGACCGGCCCATCTTGCTTCGCTACTGTTGCGTATTCTCCTGGATCATGAAAATGAAATAGGTTTCGAAGATCTATGCTGGCATATTCCGGCTAGACACTGACAGCCCCAATTAGATTTCAGAAGAAATCGTTCCAGCGCTCCGTGGGTGATACGCGGAGTTAGTGACGTTGTTGATGTATCAACCACGTTCTACACTGGTCTGTCTCTCTTTGCAAAGTTAGAATATCATATGGATTGTGAAAACAAATATGATTTATGACTCATCGCTTGAAGGGATGTCATAGATGATGCCACCGCGTCGCGGAGCTTTGGTTCGCTTCATACTTTCTCTCGCTGCTTAAACTTGAGAAGGTAGAGTCCCGAGCGTTTCAGAGTCCTAGGAGGAAATTGTAGAACAAAAAAATGAAAAAAAATAAATAAAAAAAACTTTTCCGTCATCAATTCCAAATCATACCTGGATAGTTCCATCTTCGTTCATCAGGGCTGACAGGGAAACACTATGCTCACATCCTGACAGATCCCGACGAAATTTCGTCAGACTGATTGACTCTTTATTGTGCTGCTTCCATCAACGACTTTTGTCTTTACCGGTGTAAACCTAATACCAAAGTTTTCCTGCAAATGCCATTTATTACTACGCGTGCTAGGTGTGTTGCGATTGGATCAAGCTTCAGTTTACTTTCTTCTTAGCGGAACTCCTTAGCAGCAGTAGAAATATGGTCTGTACTCTTTGAGGAACTGAAATGTCTTCGACACAAGTTTCGACTTCCTCTAGATGTAGCTTGTAGACTTCATTGGGGTCTTAATATATCTGCTAGTCAAATGAGGAACGGGTTTTATTGATAGAATCCCCTTCATACACGATTTGCCTTGTTTACCTTAGAGGATGATAGGATTTCGCTTCCAGTTTGTGGATAGCTCAAATCTTCGCACGGAACAGTTTGTGAGACTGAAGGTTCAAAGAGGTAGCACTTCCTCTTTGCGAGAATATTATAGATCTCCGCTAGAGTCTTGCCGTTAGAAAACTCCCATATCCATTCTCTATTCTCGAAAAAGGAAATACAGTAGAAGAAACGTGCTGTCGGCAAAAATTCGACATGGCGGTTTTCATTCTTATTTCGATCTCCAGTTCCGATTTTTCCTATCCTGTACTCGTTTTCGCTGCCCTTTCCTAATCTGGTATTGAAGTCTCCGATGACAACATAGAGAAGGACTTTTCGTTGCTGATAACTTTTGTTGATGCTTCCAGTTTGCTCTCATCATCATCATGGCCATGGAACGCAGTCTGTTCTCATAAGCTGCACAAGGTGGTGATTAGCAGTTGATAATTATTGATTAACGCAGAATTTTGGCGCGAAGAATGGCCAAGCGGATTTCGTATGAGGTAACTAGGTGGCAAATAGATGGATGTAGGACAAAGCAAACGCTTCGGAAATTTCGCAAGGGAAATTTGCTTCCACATATTGTCGTATACAGGTCCTTCTGTTCTTCGGCTGTTGTAGGGCCATCACATGGAATTTGATGCAATCAGTAGCTTCAAGCAGAGCGTAAATTCGTGTTTGAAGAGATTGTTCTGCTATTATAGGTACAGAGTAAGAAGCAGTCTCAATGGTCTATCATGGGCGTGCTCGTCTTCTTCATTTTCGGTGACATTCTGTGAAACCCGAAAGAGAGATCTCTCACCAATTGTTTCACCACACAACGTCCAAGACGAAAGCGCATAGTGTGTGGGGTTCTACGGCTGCAGTTTTGCAGGTTGAGCCATTTTGGCTACTTGGATTCCCGAGATCAGCCTAGTCAGAACTTTTCAGCTTGCGAGACCGTTCTTAGGGAATAAAACCATCCCGATGTACATTGCAATCCGATACCCAGGAACATCTCCCAGCCACGATGAGGTGGTAACCCTTTAGGAGGAACAGTGCACTAAAATATAATAACAAATATTAAGCGTGATTATAGCCTTCTTCATGCGTGATTTTCAGAAACATTTCGCAAATTGAGGACGGCATTGGGGACAAGATGGGAATGTTGGCTAGAGGAATTTCCACCCTCATTGCATGTGTCACCTTTGCTCTTGTGTCCAGCTGGAAGATCACGTTGGTTTGCGTGGGCGTTGCTCCAGTGAGCGTCATAACAATGGCGGTTATGTCACGGGTGAGGAGACAGCAATCTCATATGTTTCTATCCGAAACTGATTATTCTCATCGAGCGAAATCAATTTGCTTACGATTTATTCAGAACCTTTTCGTTAAGTTTTTGAAGCTCACAAAACTCTAGACACAAATAAACATTCTCTTTCAACTCTTGCTTTCAAATGTTTTTTTGCGAGGATGGACGAAATTTGTCGCTTTAAGCAAAGACTTGAAAAACGCCGTTTTTGTTACGTCAATTATACCAAGGAATAGCCGTTGCTTTGAGCTTTCTGGAATGGCCTTTTATAGATGTCGTCGTCGGCGATGCAAGGGATGATGACTGTTGCTGGCGCAGCAGGAGCCCTGGCTGAGGAGGCGATAATGAACGTGAAAACGGTGTCGGCGTGTAACGGGCAGAACCACATGATCAAGGTTTGCAACATACTGGCTACACAAAAAGGAATGTTTCACTTAATGGCGAAATGAAAAACGAAATGAAAAAAAAGTGAAACAAAGTAATAGATCGTTTCCAAATGTTCTTTCCACTATCTTGTTCTGTAGATAAATATTTAATTATTCTTTCACTCTCAGATTTTTTTAAATAAGCTTGCACTAGGTTGAAATACATTCTTTAATTTTGGCTAACGTTTTGATCGCTTAGTCTTTATTAGAACATGGACGATCGACTCGGATCATCGGCTCTGATGAAGGCGAAACCGTCGAAACGTCAGCCGAAAATAAAGAATGTATATCAACCCCGTGTAAGCTTATCAAAGAAAAATACAATTGATCAGTTATACCGATATTGCAAGTTGGATTTAAAATCTCATATTTTTCTAAAGAATACTCAACAATGTCAGCAAACAGGAAGTTACTGATTACTGGTACCAAGGTTTAATGGAAGGGCAGTTTCTAAGGCACTGATTGTCTCGCTCAAATGAAGTATCGGCTACCACAGGAAGCATTGCGCAGGCAAAGTAGGTCATGCTGGATGCAACCGTCGGATATTGGATCCATCGACCAACACCCGCCATGTACAAAGGGACATCGCTGAGTGAGGCTAACCATTCGACGGGTATTCTCTACACTGGACTCCGCTTGATACGACAGCGAGCCCACATTTCAACCGCGACCAACTGTGGACATCGACTCGCATCAACGCGACTCTGCGGAAGACGAAGATGCCGAAACTTTAGTCTAATAAAAGTTCAACTGCCAAATTCCCGTCACCTCAATTAGACAGAAGGTCACTGAATAATGACCTAAACTTACCACATCCACTCGTAAAAGCGGCTTCAATTAATCTCATGCATTTGACTTCATCAAATATTGTAAAAGAATAAAACCATTGAATGTATATCTGTTCTACACAATAACTTGCCGAAGCCACCGATGTAAGAAGTCAGTAAGTATCTCCTTCGAGACAATTCTGGTACCAGTTTTCCGACCACGGAGGAATGAAGGAGTTAACGAGCGCGTGTGCAACCATACACTGATGTGATGTCTGTTGTAAGACACCTCTAACCAGAGAGCTACAAGAGCGCATTTCTTTAAAGGATCAAGTCTTCTTAAAAAAAAGGACAGCGAACATTTTAAAACGTTTCATCAAGTGCCTGCACTTTTCCATAGAGGTTTAGGTGATATTGCAAGAATTATTGCTAAATCGGGTTGCCACCGTGCACTTTAGTAATTCTTATTTACATTGCGAATTTATGAAAATATTGAGCAGAATACTTGGTATTTACTGCTTGAATGGCCCTTCCTTACTGGATGTGCTTGGCCCAACATAATCTCCATCTTTCGGAGATTTGCTGGTTAAGCCATTGTGGTTCCCTGGAAACCCGAGGTCAGCCAGGCCAAACTCTGCCACAGATCGTCACCACCGCATGCAGTCGCAGCCCTTGTGGATCAGAGGGAGATTTGCCACCATGCGACTTTGACATCAGGGCGGTGGTGGATCCTGGTGTTGGTGTACTCTTAGCTAGGCTTCCTGATGAAAACGCCAGACTCCTCCTCAGCTGGGCAGATCCTGCCAAGGGTGTGAATCTCCCGCTGTCCAGCGCAGCCTTACAACTAGGAGCACCTCACAGCCACGATATACGATATGTTACGAGCGGGTAAACCGTTAAGAGGATTGAACAGAATGCTGGGCACAAATTTCATTTTTCTTCTAGTCCTTTTTGAAAAACTATAAAACAAAATTTGAAATTTTCAAAGAAAACCGTATCTCTTCTATGTTGCATTTTGCCTTTGCCTCTATCCTTAGAAAAAGGGTTTTTAGCGGATCAATTTTTATTAGCGAAACCCAACTGGTGAGTGACTGAATGAAAAAGTATCCTACCAACAGCTTTCAATGTTGACTAGGTGAACAAATTCAGAAATACCAGCAGCAGCTGAAGAATGGCTTGCCGTTCGCAATTCGCTACGGCTTCATCTGCGGCTTCTTTGAAGGCTTGATGTTCTTTCAACTATACGTGTTCTACGCTGCTGCCTTTCTGTACGTGAACGTGCTAAAGATATTTAGAAAATAATTCTAAAAAACTTCCACTTCCAGTGAAGTTCCTTCTAGCTTTTGAAAAATTGTTTTTGAGTAAGTAGTATGAAGACAAAAATTTTCCTAGATATGGAATTCCAAGTTATTATCATGGAATAACACCAGAACCAGGAACAATCTTCATTACGTCATCTGCTATATTGTTCGGTAGGCCAAAAATTTTCGCCCGAAGTTAGAAAAAAAAAAGAGGAAAAGTCAGAATTATTTTTGTTTTTGCTAGGCTCATACTTCTTCGGCTTACTTGGTCCCCATATGATGGCGATTGAGAAGGCGAGAATGGCAGCTGCGATCATCTACGAAACAATTGATACAGTAAAACATTCTTTGTTATTTTATGCGCTATTCTCACATCCGATGCTTTTAATAACAATTTGATATAAAGTAAAGTGTATTACAATGCTTGACAAGTTAGGCCATCTGGTATGGTAACAATGGTAAAGAAATAACAAAGCAATGATATATATGTACTCAAAATTCTTGTTAAGGAAGGAGGTGGTTCCGAAGATGGAGAAGAAATGCATTCATGCGAAGGACGATTAGAATTTAAAGATGTTCACTTCAAATATCCATCTAGGTAAATTTATTTTTTAAGGAAAAAGGTAAAGTGTTGCTTAGATGGTTTCATCGCAGGGAGACTCCTGTACTTCTTGGTTTGAGTTGGTTTGCAGAGCCAGGAGAGACGGTCGCTTTTGTAGGAAAGAGTGGATGCGGAAAAAGCACTAGTGTACGTTGGTTTTTGGACCTTTGTACCTAGTTATCCTCGATTTATGATGGTTGTGAGAAAGACAAAGCAAAGGTCTCGATAGTGCAGTGGATAACACGTGAGCACCTGGAAAGGGTAGCAGCGAGTACGAAGCTCAACTGGGGTTTCGGGCTTTTCTCATACTTCAGTACCATTGTAGTTGTATTTCGTATAGTGCCGTGCCATGAAAAGAGTAACAGGCAGTAAGTAAAAAGTTAACCATTATCCTCGATGTGTTGACATCCTGTCTTCGCTAACCCTGCAAACGGTTATTGGATCCATTCCGTTCCGCCGCCACAATGGCTTATCGAGGCAATTTAACCTCAGGATCGTGATGTCTACGGTATTCTGTCTTCTCATTCTGTACTCACCATCAAGTGCATGACGCACAGATAAGTGCATGAGTAGAGAATAGGGTATACGAGAGGGAAACTGATAGCGCAGTGGTTAGTGACGTCGGCGATCAGGGAACAAAAAAGGTAGTTTGATGCCCCAGCGCTTTCCTACAAACCATGTGGGCACGCCTTAGCCTTGCTATCTCTAAGATTGCAAGGAGAATTGAATCGATCAGCAATCTGCGACGTTCATGAAGAAGACGAAATCCTCAACTAGCAGCTGAAATAACGCGCGAAATGGTCGAAGATCGTTGTGAATGTTGGATGCGAGGAAACCAATCAAATTCAAGAAGTGCTGAGATCTGCGCAGTAGATGTGATGGCGGGTCGTCTAAAAATTAAAAAACGAGCGCGAGTAGTACCTATATCATAGCTGCTCTTGCTTGGTAATGCCTTCATGTACTTGTGATCGATTACAGTACTTTCGTATCCAATTTCTTCCAGTTCTTGTAAGATATTTCGAAACCGACTTTCCTTGAGCCTCGGTGTGACTAATCAATATGTATTCTTTCTTTGATGAGCTTACACGAGGTTGATAACTATATTTATTTTCGGCTAACATTTCGACGTCTTCGTCTTCCTCAGAGCCAATGATCCGAGCCGATGGTCCACGCTTGTTGTTCGTCTCGAAGTGGCAGCTTCGCCTTCGTGTCGAGTCAAGTCATCCTCAGCGGTACATCTCCTAGAATGAGGCATACTCACTCGGTGATGCCGTTTTACGCAGGTTGCTGATGGTGGATAGCTGTGATTGTCCGATGATAGTAACTTGTTTTTCCTGGGCAATCAAACCTGCAGAAGTCGGTGTTATTATCAGCTAGCACAAAACGTAGTAATATTTCGAAACCGACTTTCCTTGAACCTCGGTGTGACTAATCATTATGTATCACTAATCGCTAATATCACTTCCAACAATAATAATAATTTGATAATAATAATAACAATTAATAATAATTTGTTTTTGTTCTTGTTCTGTTCTGTTATAACTTGTTCTTTAATAATAATTTGTTTTCCAAAGAGTAGTCTATCTTACATCCGGCAGCAGACGTATTAAATTAACTAGCATATAGCGAATACAAAATATTTTTCAATGTGTTATCACCTTGACGAAATGGAATGACTTTTCAGAGATTAGTGGCAGAAGATTATGCGAAACCTATGCCGACGCACGACGCCAGGAGGTTAGCGCTTTGGTAGACAGTGGGTCCACTTCTTGGTGGAAAAGCGACGATATTTAGAACCCAATTTCTTTCCACGCGGTTGAATGCTTCTATGCATTCGATGAAGATTGGTACAAAATCAATGTAACCATTTCAATAGACTTCCATGAATATAAATATAGTTTGTAGTGATACACATAGTAAATTCACGTTGATTACGTTTCACACATAACAAAAGTGATTTGGGCGATAATTGATGTTTTCACTTGCGATGTGACAGTGCACAAAGGAGGACAACCTACATAACCGAAACATCGCTGGGTGCCTTCTCTTCTTGACAATAAGGGTCCCGTTTTCAAGTTGACACTTCTTCGTGTTCCTCCTTTTGCTAACCCGCTATGCGATTTCAAAAAACTTGGGTTGTCTCAAGGTGGTGCGAAGATTAAGTTTGAAATGAAACCTTTGATGTTGTAGATGCTAAGTGAAGGAGCTTAACCCGTGAAGAAATCACGGGAGCATGTCCTAGAACTAAATATTATTCTTTACGTGTGTCACTCGTATATATCTTCACCTTGGGAACGACTACTTATTAGCTGGTGTCTCCAATCACCTAACACGGAATGACTGTATGGATACCACTACCGGTTTATTTTTCGAGAGAGCACTTCTTGTTGGTTCTGAGAGTAAGTGATTATTTCAGACGATCCGCAATTCCTCCAGAGTCAGTCGCTAGATCCCGTGAATCGAACAGAGATATTCTGGATGTCAACTACATGTTTCTTATCTCATCAAGATGTCGACATTTCCTCATATTGACTTGTTCCCGAACTTTCACGTGATAGGTCTAAATACTTCCAAGTTTTGTCGATGCAATTTTAAGAATAAACTCACAGTGGTAAATCGAGTCAACGACACTCCCTGTTCGCGATAATTATTGGACCATGTGGAGATCAATAAATGTGTTTTTTTATTTTGGGATTTTTTTTGAACAACCCGTCTTTACACGTACTATGTGAATCCCAGCACTTCTTGCATTCGATTCGTTTTCTCGTATCCATAATCCACAAAGGTCTTCGAACTTTTCGCGTGTGGATTTGGCTGCTGCTTGAAGGCTGTCTATTTTCTGGACGTTTTTAAATGATGGTCAAATCATTTCACACTGGAGCATTTTAATTTCCATTGGGATTAAAGGGGGTGAACTGGCCCCATACAACTCTACTATAAACTTCTTGAACCTGGAGGAATGATAGAATGTGTGAGCCTATGGCGGGGTCGAACCAACACCATATCCATGGTGGACGGCATCACCACCGCTCCGCGACCCACCTCAGTTGAATGGTATGAAGACAAAGGTACATATGCTTTCGATAATGTCTATTTAATGCACCTTTATTAAGATTGGGCTTTTAACACGACTCTACGACTGTCATAAGGGATCAATGTTCATTGACGGCCGCGATATTCGTACAATCAAGGTCAGAGATCTGAGAAAGGTGAGAGCCCACTCGATTGCAGCGTTGAACGAATTCCGTGATAGACACTTGCAGATGATTGGTATCGTGCAGCAGGAGCCATGCCTATTCAACGGCACCATTCTCGAAAATATAGTCCTCGGTAGACCGATCAGCGACGAACAGGCTAAAGATGCTGCCCGGATGGCCAATGCTCATGACTTCATCGTTAAGCTGGAAAAGGTTCTTTACTATTTTAGTTAAAAGCGAGTCGTCGTCCAACTGTCCACTTACACATTCAACACTACAATACTTTAATACACTGTGACGATAACTGAAAATCTGCAGATTTTCTACGCCTGTTAGCCGCTCTAATGCTACTCACTAAACAGTCCATACTCTGATTTATCTATGGCTCTAAAATGCTGCGAATATATGGTGATACCTCCGCTTTTTTTTCTGAAATTATAAAACCACAGGTAGCCCGAAAGATCTACTTTCTATAAACCTCGACATAATAATCGATACACCTGTACACGTGTTCTTATGAACTGCCCTTTATTACGTCGACTTGAGGTTGTATAGATGTTATCATCTACAACATCTATACCAACCTGGTATCGGCTAAAAGGAAGGGCGGTTCGTAGGAACATATATACGAATATATCAAAACCACAGGTAAATTTAATATTAACTTTGTAGTATGCTTAGGCACTTCTGCAGATGGAATGTTCTGCAGTAAATCTGGACTGGTTAACTGTCAACTCACCACCACAAGCATTATAAGGTTGCTGATCGAAGAACATTATACGAAGTCTTATAAAGAGTTGTTTTGTTCTTGGTTTCTTTCTATTCGCACCCCATCACGTAACACAGCTACAATGTATCTCCACTTTAAGCGTTTGAAGAGAAATTCTCATGTTCGCATTCTGAGCTGATTCTATGTAGAATGTTTAATAGAAAAAGGCACAATGAGTCTGACTAACTTATTCATATCAGCAATCGAAATCAGTCAACTAAAATGTAGTTGTGGATTATACTGTTAAGCAAAATATACTTGTGGACAACATTGTGGTTCGGACTAAAGATTCAGCTTAACTTTGCTCAATGCTGATTAGTGCTCTTCAGATCGTTCTCGTTGACGGGTGATTACCGACAGCATCGAATGCGTTAAAACCTAGCTAACAGAAAAACAAACTAAGGGGACTCGGTGGTGAAGTGGATAATACATGAGCATCCGAAAAGGGCAATCGCGGGCTCTAAGCTCACCTGAGTTTCAACGTTTTGCTTACATCTCAGAGTCATTGTGATTGGATTTCACATAATATCCTGTCATAAAAAAAAATAATAGGCTGAAAACAAAAGTTAAACATTGCGATTAAAATTTATCTATCACCGCTTAGTTGGAGGCGTAGTGCAACGGTTCGAAGTGCTTTGCAACACATACAATGCTCTTCATTCGATTCCGCGCCCTTCATCCTTTTGGGGCCTGCAAATTAGTACCACGTTTCTCTTGGCGGATAGTAGCACTGACTTACTACGTCCGTGTACCACCGTATAGACCACCGTTGCTGTACTCCCAAACACGCATTCAATCACATCTACGGTGCTTGATGAAAACAAATACATGACATATTCTTTAGGGTTCGATCAATCCCGAACGCTCTATCCTTTGTGCTTTATGCCTTTTCCCATCACCTATTTAGTATATCACCGTATCGAAAGCATTTCAGTTCCTTTTTTTCTCAGGTTGGACTGCGTTGTACTGTATTACATTGCTTTACCGAAGTAAATATTTCGCATTCCACTTCATAACATTTTCAAATAAAGGTTGAAATTGGAAAGTGAAATTGGAAGCCATTTCTTGGTGGTAGCTATAAACGTATACGTCTCACTGTCTAGGGCTACGACACAGTAATCGGGACCGGTGGTGTTACTCTATCAGGAGGTCAGAAACAGCGACTTGCCATCGCCCGCGCAGTGGCAACTGAGCCGAGAATTCTGCTTCTTGATGAAGCAACCAGCGCTTTGGACTCAGAGAGTGAAAAGATTGTGCAGGTTTGTTGTGTAATTCCCATCAAATCAATCTTGAGGGTTAATCATGTAGGTACATTTAACTTGGATGGAAAAAAAGCCTGACAAAAGATTGACTTTCTCCCCTATGACGAGTTCGCGCTATGAATGCTGGGTATCTAGGTGAGAGTGCGAGTTCTAAAATTTCATGACAGTGTACTGTTTATAGTTAGCACTAAACAAAGCGTCTCGAGGTCGGACAACAGTGGTGATTGCTCATCGCCTAAGTACACTGAAAGATGTTCAACGGATCTATGCAATTGAAGGCGGTAAGATTGTAGAAGAAGGTGAGTGATTTTATGTTGTTAAGTCTACGTTGTAGCGGTTGTATATGCATATATCACTAAGTTTGTCGGTAACATTGCACCCAATAGTACAAAGTACACAGGAACGCATTTGGAGTTAATGGAAAGCGGAGGTCTTTACAGCAGCTTGGCAAAAGCACAAGAAATTGGGGTTGGTGTGGGCCCGAGACAACGGAAAACATCAGAAAGCTTCGACACTACTCCATAGTAAGTTCTTAAGCAATTAAGCTTCAAGTCGGTTAATAAGAAATTTTCATTGTACTTGCTCATTACACTGGCGTTGCTTTATAGAATAACTAAATATCAAGTCGCTAATTTGCAGTTTTTTTGATAAGCCCACAGAAGGTTGCTACCTTATTCTTTGTTAACAAAAAAGGTGATGTTTACGGATTTCATCTTTTTAAATGTCTGCAAAGGTTTAGTTGACTGCGACATAGTCAGCCAATTACCTCCACAACCCCAGCAGAAAAATCACGAAACCTAGATTTCGGTGGAATTGAAAACAAAGTAATCACGTGATGTGGAGATATTTGCAAAACCTGGACCCCTCGCGAGATCGAACTGCAGTGACCCTTTCAGTGGGCTCGTTTGTTACACACTGCACCCACTGAGGCGCTCGTTCTGCCTTTCGCTCTGCCAGTCTTTTTACTCTAACGGTGTCATAAGCAATCATTCATCAACTGGAATGGTTTGGGTAGCACCATTAGGGTAAAAAGACGATCTGAGAGAAAGGCAAGATAAGGGCTTCAGCGGTGCCATGCGTAACACATAAGCCTCTGGAAAAGGTGCCTGTGGTTTGATCGGGCCTGGTGTTCAAGTTTTGCAAATTTCTCAGCATCACTGTATTTGTATTTCACACAATACCCTGCCATGAAAGAAACAAGTAGTAGGTAAAAACTTATACAGTGAAGCAAAACAGTTTCATTCGCACATTTACCACACTTTGTAATCCTTCCACTGAGCATATCACTGTAGACCAACCGCACAGAGATCATATGGATGTGTAATGTGCCTTTCTCACACTAAAATGTCACAGTGGGAGACATTTTGAAGTAGAAATCACCATCCTCGTAGAAGAATCTAAAACTCTTAAAGCATTCTGGATAAATTCCAAGATTTCGAATAAGCACTCAAGGGAGAAATGCTTTGCTATCATGCGTGATCGCACACAGTATCTCAGACTGGTATTTTAATGTGAAAGAGGCACATTAACCACCCATACAAAGTCTGTGCGGTTGGTCTTCGCCTGGAATACTCACTGGAAGAATTGTAAAAGGCGGTGAGTGTGCGAAACTATTTTGTTTTCTATGAGATTGAAATCCTTGTTTCGTGGCTTTTCTGTGGGGTTATGGAAGTATTTGGCTGAGTACATTGCAGTCAACTTGACTTTTCCAGGCCCTGAAGAAGACGAAATCCGTCGAGACGTCGACATTTTGTGAACAAGGAATAAAGTAACAACATCGAGTGTGCTTATAAACAGCGGATTATTGATCAACGCCGAGCTTAATAGAAACTAAGCTTTTTGAGAATTAGCAAGCCAACTCTTGTTAAGCAACCACACCCCTCTTGCAAGGTGCAATGTACGACGAAGTGGAATGAGCAGAAGTTCTTCGGCGTCACTCGAATATCCCCATGTTAAGCTTGCTGTGGAGAAATCGGCAGTTTCAAAGGTAGTTTATATAGTCTTTGTCTTCAGGAGTTGTCATTTTAAGACGAAAAAATGTGAAAGATATGAGAAATCTCATCTTCAGGGCCGTCGAGGTGGAGGGATTTTTCGAGTGTACCTGTCGAACATGCGCTCCAGTTTAGTGTTCTGGGTTTGCCTGGTAGGGAGCATCGCGAGAGGCATGGAACTACCACTGTTTGCATATTTCACCAACTTTACTTATCGTGCTCTAAATCAGACTATAGTAAGCAGTTTTCAATCTTACAAATATTCATTGAAAAAGCTGGCTACTCTTATTCTAAATACCATAGACCTTGCTATTAAATCTAATGAAGTCGATGACAATTAGCTGATATGCTTTTCATTCTTTCGTTATATAAATGTTCCGTTAAAATGTTATACTGAAAAAACTAAGTATTAAGGACACCTTTGTACCGTACATGTGGTGGGCCGTCGGAGTGTTCATTTTTCTTGCGATCTACTCATGGTTGTTCCTCATAATTTCTGTAAGTATTCATGATTTACTGCAAATAAATCCAAATCGAAAAAAATTGTAACTCAAGAATATTTATTCTAAAGCATGGAATGTATAAAGCTGCTCTTCTAAATGAATGGCTTCATTGTCTGTTGTAACGCCACCGCTGAAGGAAAAGTTATACTTCAGATAGGCTTTGGTGGCTGGTCAGCTGAAGCAGCGACGTCAAATATTCGTGTAGAGGTATTAAGGAGCCTGCTAAGCCAGAATGCTGAGTTCTTTGATCGTCCACACCGCAGTAATGCGGAATGTGTTGCTGAACTTTCTTCGAAAGCTCCAGATATACAAGCGGTATGTTTCACGTACTCCTATGTATTGATGAAATCAACGAGTAGTCAGAACGGATTGCGTGCATACTCTTAATTTAGACGAGCTTTCATAAATTCATGTACAATACGCATCAATATTTTGTTGGATTACTGAGTTAACACTAAAGTTTTATTCGGATAAATTACGGCGCCTTCTTGCCAGGGTACTCTGAATCGCAACAAATAGAGCACGTTTGAAATTAAAAGCTAAAGCTCTAAAGCTCTCGGCCTTGATCAATCCATGAGGGATGTGCCATGCATTCGACTTCATTAGGCATCGTTGGAGGTGATTGAATGCATATCTGGCCTTTATAACGACTCGCGGTGGCCTATACCATATATCGAGTCAGTGCTGCCGTCCTCCCAGAGAAGTCTGGTACGAATTTGTCGACGACGGAGGGATAGAAGGCTTGGTGAATCACAGGCGCAGAGATCGATCCCTTGTGAGCATCACAGGGTACATTCGATAACTGCACCACACGTTCCCCTCCTACTGCGCCACACGGCTCACATATTTGAAAGATTAAGTTGAATTTTTATTTAAGGAAGAATTTTTCACTTTTAAACACGTTTTCCAAGGTAGGAAGAGCTTACTTTCTGCTTTCACTCCAAGCTTTTCATATTTAAAATCGGTATAGAAGTTGTCTATAAAGGACGTGAAAATGAAATGAATGCAGTGTCTGGACTACCGCTTCATGTTGATGGTGAACAACGTGTGTGCAGTGATCGTATGTGTACTGCTGTCGGCGTGGGCCTGCTGGACCAGTGGTGTCGCCGCGATCATCTTGATCACACTGTTCACCGTCAGCGTATGGGTCACAAGCAACAGAATTTCGTCGTATATGGAACAACAAACAGCTCTCGATAAAACTCCGGAGGTGGGTTGGGTACACATGAAGTTGGCATGTCTAAGCGTTTTTCTCAACACTTCGTTTTTCAGCTCTGCATAGAGATCTTCGAGCATGCGCTCACCATCCAGTTACTCGCCGTTGAATCGTACTTTCTCAAGAAATACGAACAATATGAAATGAAAGTGAAAACGCAACGAAAAAGGGTGAAATGAATACCTTCCATTCGAAGAAAAAAACTGCCTTACTAGATCAAAAACACTACGCTGCGTGTTCCAGAGAAATGTCGGAATTGTTCCAGCTTGTGGTATATGAATCGATACAATTCGCAATCACTCAGTGCTACCTCTACTTTTCTGACATGGTCACATATTTCATCGGGGCGTATATGGTTTTCTATGGAAAAGCGCAAGCCGTGGAAACTGTTGTGTGAGCACATTCAGAGAAAAATTGGTTAATATCATTGCTTTATAAGCATATCTGGGGGGTTTTCAATTGTTAGAGTAATAAAACTTGAGATAAGGGGCGGATAGCACAGTGGTGGTGATGTCCGTCATTACGAGCATGGTGCTAATTCGATTCCGCACTGGGCCAACCAAGCCTCTCATCCGTCCGGGGTCGGGAAATTGGTACCGGTTATCTGGGAAAAAAATCACTTTCTGCAATCCAATTGGGAACGCTCCAGTCCGGCTATCTCAGGACTCTAGGGAGAATTGCTCGACCAGCATTCTACGACATTCAGGATGAAATGGAAATCCTCAAGCAGCAACCGAACCAACACGTAAAAGCTAGAACATCTTCATGGACAATGGATGCGAGGAAACGAATCGAATGTGAGAAGTGCTGGGATCCGCACAGTAGACGTCAAGACGGACAAAATAAAATAAAATAAATAAAAATTTGACTATCTGTAATGTGATCAACAATTTGACGTAGTTGGTTCTGGCTTCCTTCTATATTCAACTTCACTGCTGATTGATCTTCTCTCGAAAAACACGACTTCCACAACAAAATTTTTTAATAGAAAACTGAAAATCAAAGTTTTCTGAGATTTTTAAAAGAACTTCGAACCTATGGCAAGATCCGTTCACTTGGATTTTTGTATTTTTAAAGGTCAGCGATGAGTGCCAACCTTGCCGGCTGGGCTGTGATATTCGCATCAGCTACATTTGGTGATTTTGTGCGGTCGCACTTTGCCGCGCAGTCGTTGTACGATCTGATCGACAGCTGTACAAAGCCCGAAGCAGGACAGACACCTGTAAGCTTGCGCAATTTGAACTTTACGAACTTTTACTAAGGATTGAATGAAAGAAATTATCACAATGGGTAAGAAGTGTTGTTAAGAAACAGATCCGCGAACAGGGAAGAAACGGGGCAGGATGTTTCCAGAAAACAGAAATAATCCCTCAATGCTACATATGTGTGTCGTACAGTAATGTATTGTGGAACAAAAGCTTTTAAATGCCCACTTATGTGTTACTGAAGAATTCTTTCATGTAGTTGAAACTTAAGTTGAACTTTAACTTTGCTGAATTACCAACATTGATGAGGATCCGGACCCGCACACCTTCAACTGTACGAAAGAAAAAGCCATGAACAGAGCTCAAAAAGAATATTCCTAAGAAATATTTCAAGTGCAGCGTTTTTTAGCAACCCTACTGTGTTCGGACCTTATACGTCGTGGGATGAATAAAGGAATGATCAGATTTTTCACATACCGCAACCACCACATTCACAACACATCGTCAGCTGGAGATAAATGGAATGAAATCCTATGATACAAAGCTCTATTCGCGCTTCAGTGCATTAAGAGGACTGCTACCCCTGGTAAATCAGCATTACAGCCAATGTGGTTTAAGCTGAAATCTGCAGCTTGCATTATTTTCATGCGATACATATGACCATACATCTTCAAGAGAGGATGCGATAGAAGCGTTAGACTGTGGGTATCGGTCATCAGATGAAACGAAAGTGACTACCAGGAACTTCGTTTTCACCATACGATTTTCTTGCTCAATGTCCACCATGAACTTCAAATTGAGACTATTACATCGCATGTACCATGGACTTTTGATGACGCATGACCAAATGAGACAGAGCTCAAACAGAATCTGACCTCGCTTATTCTACATAGACCATAACCATACAAAACTGCCTTGGCGAGCTGAAATCCTCTAGGTGTACTTCTTCGCTTTGTCCTAATATTGAAATGGCTTTGGTAGTTCTAATTGGGTTTTATGGCAATTCTAGTACCATCACCACATCGTCTCCATTCCCATCGAAGAGAGTGAGGGTCGACGGTTTGAAATCATTTTGCCAAGGTTAGTGCACTGTTGTTAGCAACCAGATCTAATTCATAAAAAGAAAACATTTGTTCTGCTAGGAAATTCCTGTTAGATCCTTTTTTTTCTGATTACATTGTTACATTTCCGAAAGGATTTGGAGAAACAGAAATAATTTGCAAATAATTAAACAGCATGGGGAGTAGTACTAGCGATAAATGGGGCAGTAATTTGCATCGTTGTTCTCGTAGAAGATGGATTTCATGTGTATGAATAACTTTGAATAAGCAGTAGGAAAGTATTCAAATAGGAACGCACGAAAGGCCAAGTCGATATAAACCTCTTTCCAACGCCATTGAGAAACAACTAGCTAGCAGACACACTCCGATGTGCCCATCTCTTCTGTCACCGTTCGATTCAAAGTAATTCTGTGCGTACTCATACACATCGCTAAACAATATGCACTACAGCTGGATCTAATAAAACATAGATCTAAAGCTAACCATAGCAAGCCTAGTCCGCCAACATAATGGTACACCAACAACAGATGAAGGATGAGAGCGGTGGAATTGTCCATTTTTCTTCAAGGCGTTGTTAGCATTAAGTAATGGAAATTATACTCCGAAATCCACAAAATTATTATAAATTCGCCACCAAAATACAGTTGTAGTTGATAGCCATCAAGCGATAGTCTACGAACACATTTAAATAATGAAAGGCACACCTTTTGTCGATCTAACTCGCACGAACTTATCATAAAGTTCCACTTGTAGGTTTGCTAATGCAATTGTTGCAGGTGTTGCGCAACTGTTGTTCATTGGCTAAAGACAGACCAATGGCCACTTCGGTCTTTGTATTGCTCAATGGAAAGGCTTTAGTAATTAATTTAGTTTAGGTCATTCAAGGATCGCTCAAAGTTGAACACGTAGACTTCAGCTATCCTTCAAGACCAGACGTAAAGGTTGAATTTCTTCTTCGCAATTCTTGCATAACTCTCGCATTTGATCGAATAGAAAATATTAATTTCGGGGAAATACTTACTTACTTGGATACTCGAATGGCACGTCCTCACTCGTTGTGCGGGTCCCATCTCCGTTTTGTTGGAGTTTTGCTGGTTTAGCCAATGCGGTTCCCTGGAGTCCCGAAGTCGGTCAGGCCAAAGTTTGACCCAGGTTGTCACCACCACAGGCACTCGCCGCCCTTGTAGAACTAAGGAATATTTACTACAACGCGACTAGTTTGATACCAGAGCGGTGGTGGATCCTGGTATTGCTCTTAACTGGGCTTCGTGATGGAAACGCTGGACTCCATCTCTGCTTGGGAGACTCTGTAAGAAGGATAAATCCTCTGCTATACATCCCTCCCAGCCACAATGAGGCAGCAAGCCGTTGAGGGGAATTCGGAAAATTAAATATGCAAAATTGAGTGCTGAGACAACTAGTGGTTAGAATCTGTTGGAATGAACAGTCTTCTAACGTGAGGAGTTGAAAAAAACGTAGAAATTCAAATATTTACAATGGTGGGTTTCACTTCCCTAATTTCTTCTGAAACGGTGTTTTGGCATGCAGCGTGCTCCGAAAAATGTTTTCATTATTGCATAAGAATGTCACAAATCTAGATTTCGATTACGACGAGCGGGTTAGCAAACTGGTTGCTCAGTTCATTATGAAGTGAGACAACAAAATTCACGTCGGTTGCCAAAATGTATCACCTTTGCTACCTATGAGGGGTGAAGTATCGGCAGTGATCAACTGTTGAAGTCCAGAGGCATTCGATTTCGCGAAGCATCATCGAAGATAGTTTAATCCATATTTATCCTATAAGGTTTACTGATGCATAAAAACTATTACATTTCTCGCAGATAAGTTATCTCTTGTGCCAATATCCATATAGAAGGAGAGCTTGGTGAGCCTGGAGCGCGTGATCGAAGCAAGGACCAAGCCAGTGTGTACTGCATGTCACCACTCATTACTGCGCAACATACACGGTGTGTAACCTGTATCACTGCACCACCTGTCGTTCGGTTTTTTGTCGTGTGACTCCAACAAGCTCCTGTAAATTTTGCCAATGCCCCTGTGGTATGCAACAGTATCCTAGTGAGCTGTCCTCGCTATAAGTACATGTTGAGCATAATACTCTTTTTCTGGGGTCTTCATGGCGAAATCCAGCCTTTGGTTTGGTGGTTTTCCTGCAATGCATTTGACATCTCAAAGAATCCAGTCGTTAATAATTGTTGTCCATCGCTTGTCACTTAGATGCGTCACTTGTCTTGCCACACCTAATTTTCGACATATTGCTGGGCACAACCGTGTCTTCGGTCTTGCATCGTTAGCAACGGTCAGAACTTTGTATTCCCTATTTCACTTCTGTCGTAAGTATTTAATCCAGCCATCGTTCTTCTGACTGCCCATTCAATAACACTGAGTTTTCATCCTGTTTATGTAACGACCAGGTTGTTTACACGTGGATTAAGGCAGAAAAATCATGGAGTCGAAAAGGTGGGCATGAGGTTAGATGTTTCTTGACCTGCTCACAACATCCTGGACGCTCTTAAAACATCTCCAAGCCTTTCATTTTCACATGCTCGGCTCTGAACAGATATATGTTTATTTGGATATGTTCATTCTATTGGACATGAATGGGGCTTCAAAAAAACCCGTCCCCACTGCACATCGTCCTCGTGAGATTGAATAGAAAACGCGTCTTTCTATGGGCACTTTCGGTAGCGGCCAATATTAGTCCTGTCTGGTGATTATGAGAATAATATCACCAGCAACGTGAAGATGGCGTATATTCCTACCAGCAATTTTCATTCCCATGTCGGCTCATTCCAATTTTGATGAGCAGTAAATAATTTTAGCAGGATGGTATCATTTTGCCGAATTCCTCTCCTTACGTGGATGTTGGTTTCTTTATAAAATGGCTGTAACTCGGTTAATTACCAACTAACACAAGTGTTCACGCGCCAGTCGTAGTGCAGTGTTCTTCACTGACCATTGCGCATTCGAGGTATACAAAAAGCGCCATAGCTTTGATATGATGCAGTTCTTTCTTTTTTGGGATAATGTGGCAGCAGATAACAACAGATAATTAACCGGACTCTTGGCAAATGTTTGCTTTTAAGTGGAATTTCTGGTAAAAATATCGAACTACTTAACTGTGCTGACACCGTTGAAGGATAAAACCTCGCTATACCGCTCACACTTATTAACTCCAAACACTAGCTATCACAGAACAGAAAAAACCATAGATTTTGGTAATTTTAAAACGTAAAAATTGAATATGTTTGAACAGACTTTCCTAGGTGGCAAAAAATTTGAATCTCGTGGCTCGAAACGGACAGGCTATAGCTCTTGTCGGAGCATCAGGTTGTGGAAAGAGTACCGTGATCCAACTTTTGGAAAGATTCTACGAGCCTGACGCTGGAAATATTGTGGGTAGTTGCTCAGCAGTTTGTTTTGATATAGTATGTCTTTCTTGTGTTCTAAGAAAGAACGTGTAAGGACATGTCTTATGAATACCATTCCAGAAAATTGATGATTTGGTTTTAAACAAAATCTGCCGTGTTCATCTTCGTAACAACATAGCGCTTGTCGGACAAGAGCCAGTACTTTTCAAAGGTATCAAACAACTAATTTTTTATGACATTTATAAAACACTTCAGGAATTCAGGGTCGATACTTGAGAATATCACTCTTGGAATCGATGAAGAAATCAGTTTGACTCAGGTTCAAGAAGTGTGCAGGCAGGCTAATGCAGCAGACTTTATCGAAGCTTTCCCATCGGTAAGATGGTCATGGTATCAGTTTTCAAACCTGACAGATGTTTGCCGATCTAAATTTAGGGTTACGAAACCAATGTTGGTGAAAAGGGTTCCAATTTATCTGGTGGCCAAAAGCAAAGAATTGCCATCGCTAGAGCGCTGATTCGGAATCCGAAAATCATTTTACTGGATGAAGCAACAAGCGCTCTTGACACCGAAAGTGAAAAGGTTTACATAAGACGTTGAGCGGAATTGTCTATGATGATATTCATTAAAAACAAAAAACAATACCAGTAAATTAAAGTTGTAAAACTATAAAGTACATTTCAGATGGTACAAAAGGCATTAAACGAAGCGAGTCATGGTCGAACATCGCTAACAATAGCACATAGGTTGAGCACAATCAAAGGTGCAGACAGGTGAAAGAAGTTGATTACTTATAAAAGGGGAGAAGTATGCCAGTATGTGGTTCCTTTAACCAGCCGATCGTTGACTATCGCTGTACAGTCTTCCAAACACTAGCGATCCTAATCGGTTTCAAGCGCCACTCCCTTTCATTATTTGAACAATCTCCATTCTACATCGCACCAATCCATGCTTTGCCTTTGTAGGCTTACTAACATTCTTATCATATATTAATTCCCAAAGAGACGTAATATATCATAGCAAATGTATCTTGGCCTCTCGCTTCCTTTTCAGTGATATGATAGCTATCAACAATTACACTAAGAAGAGGTTCGAATACCTCGATTATTTCGCTGGTGGTTATATCCAGCCTGTATCTACATATCCTTATTTTGTACACCATTGTTGCAAAAGATGTATAGCACAGTGGTAGTGTTTTCCTTCGCCACGAGCACGGTGCTAGTTCGATTCCGCTCCGGGCCAACCAAACTCCGCATCCGCACGGCAGATGTGAAGACGCTTTATATAAAATAAATAAATATCACCAGCGTTGCTGCTTTCTTAAGAGAATTCCAAAACATCCGCACAGTCTCGTAGAAAGAAACTAGACTTGCCGAGTCAATTTTCAATAAATTGGATTGATGTTCTTGATATTTACGGTTAAATGATCCCCAGCAGGTTTAACATGGATTCACCTTTATCACATTCGCCATTCATAGACTAACCCACGCGCTCTCCAGTAAAATCTCTGCTCTTGCTCTTCATGCGTCAAAGCGCTCTAATGAGTCTTGTTAGTTAGATTTTAGAAAAAAAACTAGCCGCGAGTAGCTCGATTCGACCTGGTGAGTTACATATTTGCCGCGTATGGGATTCTCGATGGAAACTTGTAAAATAGCTGTGAGACCACAAGTAACTATTCCATCCCACTCAATTTTAAAGGTTCAGCAGAATCTCAAACCACCCTCCGAACTTTACAAAATATTCATCGTTATGCCTTAGCAAATATATGGGACTTGAAGCAGCTTTAAACTCATTCTGACTTCGCACATTGTAGTTTCTCCAATATATTATCGGAAGCGTTCCGCGCACGAAATCGAATTTTTTCTATTTTTATTTTATTTCATTTCACTTGACATGATTCATCTTCGCGTCTACTCTGCGGACCCCAGCACTTCCCATATTCGATTCGTTTCCTCGCATCCATTGTCCTCGAAGATCTTCCAACTTTACATGTGGCCTCGGTTGCTCCTTGAGGATTTCCATTCTATCTTGAACGTCGTAAAATACTGGTCGAGTAATTCTTCCTAGAGTTCTCAGATAGCCGTGCTGGAGCGCTCCCAATTGGATTGCAGAGAGTGATTTTTTCCCAGACAAGTCCGGAACGAATTTCTCGACCCTGGACGGATGAGAGGCTTAGTTGGCACTGACCGCGATTGAACTAGCGCCATTCTCATAATGACTAACACCACTACCACTGTGCTATCCGCCCTCTGGAAATCAAATAGACACTAATAAAAATGCTTGTATTCGTGTGATCTTGAATTCTGTCAATAGGATCATTCAGCGCGTTATGTAAAGGGCAAGCACATGTTGTTGCCTGGTTACACCATTCACGAGTCCACTGATCCACGCCGTAGGAATCGCTGTCGTCTAGGAACAGCACAACTTGCAAAGCAGCAAAGCATCGAAGTTCTGATCCATCCCAAACGGCTTACCGAAAACTAGGAACGCCGTAGTGTTAATATCCAGAGATTGAGTGGAGACCACGATCTTGTTTTCACTTTCACGAGGTTGCTTGAATTTTCTCATTGTTAGCCAAATTTTCATGAGTCATTGAACTGGCAACCTATATTCTTTTCTCTCTCAACAACCAATAATTAAAATGCGGAAAACGTCGAGCGTTCGAACTCCTATGCCTGATTTAACATTTGTTTGAGGTTGAATGACAAGAGTTTTCAAGAGTAGAATTCCATACCTGCAACTTGGCAAGTTGCTTTCCTTCGGACTGCGTGAACGACACCTACAACTCTCTCCTAGTTAAACTGACTCTCTGTATTGACCGCATATTTTATATGTTTGGAAGATATTCTATAGTGCATTTATTACTAAATCACTCTTCCCATGAGCTCTTTAGACTGGTAAGCTACACTAGATTTCTTAATGAAAGGTACTATCTTTGAAAACTGGTTCAACTTTGGTAATCCAATTAAAGATGATGATTTCGCTGGACAAACAGAGCTTTCATGAATTTGTCATCATGCAACAATCAGTTGCCTATTTACTTATACTTTAATACTTGAATGACCCGTCCTCACTAGTTAAGAGGACCCAAGCATAATCTCAACTTTTTCAGAGATTTGAGCCATTGTGATCCCTGGAGTCTCGAGGCCAGCTTGGCCAAAGTCTGCCCCAGGTCTTCACCACGACAGGCAGTCGCAGCCCTTGTAGATCAGAGGGAGATTTGCTACCACGCGCCTAGTTTGATACCAAGACAGTAGTAGATCCTGGTATTGGTTCAATCCTAGCTCAGTTTCCTAATGGAAACGCCGAGGTCCTTCTCAACTTTCGAGACCTTGCCAGGTGGACGAATCCCTCGCTCTAGATCGCAGTCCGACACCCAGCAACACCTCCCAGCCACGATAACGCAGTAAACCGTTAGAAGGAGTTGCCTTCTTAATAATAATAAACCCCTGCCAATGGAATTTTTTCCATTTAACTTCCACTCTTCTTCTATTGTCTATTTGAAAGAAAGCGAAACGAGTTAGGACATATTTTTCTTCGCTTTGAAACAAGAGATTTTTGAAAAATGCTTACTACTCGTGCAAGCTCCATGCATAGGCAAAGAAAGACCTGGCAAGATATCAGGGATAAATGGTGTGAAAAAAGGTATAACAACTCTCACTTCAGGTGATTGTGTTTCAGGATCTACTACATCGAAAACGGCAGCGTAATAGAGTACGGAACTCACGAGGAGCTTATCGAGGCAAATGGGAAGTATGCGTTATTAGTGGAAGCTCAACAACTTGGTATTACCGAGTGACGAACTAAAGGCAGAGAAAGATAGATCAATTGTACGTCTAAACAGTGATGTGCTGTAGATTCGTAGATTTTGCTTGCGTTGTCTATTTCTTGTTGGATAACTAGTTTCAAAAATTGTCTCAAGAAGTAAAACTGTAATTTGAGCACCTTCTGTAGGAAACGCTTCTATGATGCATTGCTTATTCTTTGAAGAAACACCACCAAGTAGGAATGCTAATTGTGGCAATAAAAATTCAACTGTTTAAACACCGCTTATGCGCAACAAACGTTTCAGAAAATGGATTGGTTGCGCTACACAACCCTTTCTTACCCACCACAGATTTAAACCTACAGTTATCCACGTAACAATTTTTCCGAGCACCTGGGCAAAGAGAACGTAATCACTTTTTATTTACTGACTGCTCTTTTTTCATGGCAAGGTATGATGTGAAGTATAACCAGAATGATTCTGCGATATTTGCAAAACTCCGGACCGCAAGTGTCTGCGGTGGAGATTGAACACGCCATTACCCTTTGAGGAAGTTAACGCGTTTACCACCACACACCATGCAGATCTTTCGTTTCGCATTTTTCTCAACCGTGTTTTAACTTATGGGTGCTATCAGCAATTACCCATCAACGGGATTGATCTCGGAAGCATAAATCGGCATTGAAACCAGTTAAGCTGAAGCTGTAGTACAAAGATCACATTGTAATATAACATGATTTATAGCAGTGGTAGCTAGAAAACTAGCTGAGAGAAATGCGAAATGAAGGATCCGCATGCTACGGTAGTGAACGCGTTAGCACCGGGAAAAGGTAACAGCGTGTTCGATCCCTACCGCTTACACCTTCGGTCCGAAGAGAACATATTTAACACAACGTCTATTTATTTGATCAACTGGACGACCAATTTTTGTGATGAGTCGTGGGCACCTCATTACAATTTCCTTCTACTGGTAATTTAACGATCGTGATAAACTTTCTATTTAGTGTCTTAAGACAAGAATGTTCAACATGTCGCCATCACAATTAGTCGCCCTGGCTGGCACTGCTTTACACTTCCCTTTCCAGATAGCTACGTCGAATTCCTTCTCAGCTTCAGAGACTCTTTTGTGGATAAGAACTGCCGCTGCACCTCGACACCAACGAACACCCAGACCACGATATGAGGTGGTGAATCATTAACCGTTCAGTGACCATGCGCATTAATCTCCACACGTATGCTAACGCATGCTACGGACCAGACATATTAATTTCAAGGCGCACGCTTTTTCCACGTTCATTTCGCCAAAGCGAAATTGGACGCGGACGTGTAAAGTTCTTGCTACACTCAGACAACACTTCAGTACTCTATAATACGTGGAGGAGCCGTGCTACTCTACTATTCTGATAGTAATGATCGATAGCGCAATCAATACTGCAAGTGCTTTTTGTCCTATAGTCGACTTTATCAAACAATACACTACTTTTAGGACAGTTCACACACTCCCATTTGGACCCGATAAGGTATGTTTACAAACTCTTCCCACAACAAATTTATTTCCATCCTTCTAAATTTTTACACACAAGTACCCTCTTGAATTTCCAAACATAGATGCAAATCCGGATCTTTTTATTTTGAACTACCTGCTGAACATTTGAGTTATAACATTACTTGGTACTTGATACTTGACCGGCCCGTCCTCACTGATTGTGCGGGCTCCAGCATAATTACCATTTTTCGGAGACTTGCTGGTTAAGCCACTGTGGTGTACTGGAATACCGAGGACAGCCTGGCCAAAGTTGCCCCAGGTCGTCATCACGACCACGAAGCAGTCGCAGCCCCTGTGGATCAGAGGGAGATTTACCACCATGCGACTTTGATACCAAGACGGTGGTGAATCCTGGTATTGGTTTACTCTCAGCTAGGCTTCCTAATGGAAATGCCGGACTCCTTCTCAGCTTGGGAGGCCCTGCCGGGGGGACGAATCCCCACGCTGTACATCGCAGTCCGACACCCAGGTACACCTCGCAGCCACGCTTAGACGGTAAACCATTGAGAGAGACTTATAACATTAGCAGCATTAATCACAATGTCGCCACTTTTTATTTACTGTCAGGGTGACTGACTATCATGAGTCAGATACGACCCATAACATAGACGACGAAAAAATAGACATTGGCCATTGGCTTAAACGATTTCAGATAGAAATCCATATACGACCAGATCAGCGACGCATTGCGCGGAACAAAGGAATCGTTTAACTCCTTTCATTGTTATGCAACCGTCATCCATGAAGGTGGTCATATAATATTTAGGATTAGCTTCCGGTGCAGTATATGAAAGTTGATTTCGTCTCTAACACCGCCTTCAAATTTCGCAGATCAGGTGAATTTAGACATCAAAAGAATCACGTAAACAGCCTTGAGGAACTCTAAGCGTATGCTCACTTCCCAATAGTTAACGTTGCTGCGACACAGTAGCTAAGAATTAATCCCTTTGATCGCGCGCGCAAACGCCTGTAGAATTCGGCCCACTGTAGAGAGAATGGCAAGTCTATAGAAGCACTGCTAAATATCTCTCTACTTCTGTTCAGCAAACACGAGGTGCTATTTTATTTCTTTATTTACGCACAAGCTAACGTTTCGGCAGATTTCGCCTTCCTCAGAGCCGCTTTCTATGAGTCTTCCATTGAGTATGTCGCGTGAAGACCGACCGCACAGAATTCACATGGAAGCGTAATGTCACATGCACTGCTAAATGTTGGAAAAGTAATACTGCATTCGTCGCCAACCCAGAATATGGTGACCGCCGTTGAATTATCAGTAGACATGAAACAGTGACACCGAAGCATTGCCTTGTCTGTTTTTCCATGCGTTAGTAACAAAATCTATGGTAGCGTTTCAGATCAGTGAAGCTGGAGCCCTTTCATCCGCTCTTGCTATAAAGATAGATTTCTTCGATTAATCACGAATCAACATCAGACATGGTTCACATGCTGGTCGTGAGAGACTATCAAGAATTACGCAACAGTATGCACAAACAGAGTGCCAAAGCCGTAGCGTAGCGGTTAGAGGTGCCCTACAATGCAGTCTGGTCTTTGGTTGGATTCCGCGTCCTAGGTTCACAAAACCTTCCATACCTCCGGGATCGACAAATCGGTACCAGACCTGTCTAGAAGGATAGCAGCGCCCCTCGATAGATCGGCAGGCCACCACGAGTTATTGTACAAGCGAGATATGCATTCAGTGACCTCGAACGATGCTTAACGAAGTCGAATGTATGGCCTATCGCTCAAAGATTGATCAAGATCGAAAGCTTTATCGTCTAGCTTTACGCACAAGTAGTGAAACGATACACGTCTGAAGCAACCTAACATGAATGGTGGTATAATTACCAGCTGGTTTTCGAAAAGTCGTAGCACAAAACGTGCTCCCATCAATAAAGATATTAAATGTACAGAATGCAACGACACATTTCAATAAATCTTCCATCGTAACGCAGTATTTTACCAACAGTTAACACTGTTTTAACACAATGCCAACGCGAAGATCCACATCGGAGGAAGAAACAACTGAGAGCAATCGACTCGGATCAGACCAACTCTGAAGAAGACGAAGACGTCGAAACGTTAGTCGAATAAAGCTCGTTATCAATCTTGTGTTGGCTTATCAATGAAGGAGTTAACAAGGTATCCGAAAAGGGTTTTAGAAATTAGGCGCACGTTCACAACAAGATAAAAGAAAGTTTCAACTCACACGTACTTGTCCTTTACTACTTCACCCTACTGAAGTTGTTAAAAAAATAAAGGACAAAGCTCTCGGCGTTGATCAACCTCTGAGGGATACGATATGCATTCCACTTCACGCAGCATAGTTGAAGGTGATTGGATGCAAATATGGCCCTTACAATGACTCGGGGTGGTCTGCTGATGTATCGAACCAGTGCTCCTATCCTCCCAGACAAGTCTGGTAGCAATTTGCCGATCCCGGAGGGATGGAGGGCTCGGTGAGCTTGAGGTGCAGGGATTGATCTCGTGCATATTGCAGCGTGCACCTAAAGTTGTTACATAGAGGAAGGTAGTAGATAATGGGACACAGTTCATTTCATTAGTAATCGATAAGTCCATAATGTTATCTTTTCAAAGATTGATGCTCATATTGTAAGGAGAAATGCGGTGTTCACACATTCTGGCACCACCACTTTGTACTTCTTGGACGTCTTTCTTTGGGGGTTAGTCGACACACACAGTGTTCATGCTTAATAAGCAGTCCAGTCTAAGTGCAGTTCTGAACAACGAAGCGTTAAGAAGGGATTCTGCGACAACATGCCTATAATCACACAGTTCTAAGGACGGGTTGAAACACCTGACGCAAATATACCAGTAGCTCTACTACCACGACGACCGTCGACACATTTGCTGAGAAATGGAGAACTTCATAGCGTAACCCCAGATCGATTTTGATTCTATATGTTCCCGTTGTCAGGCTACTGCGTGAGTAGCTATAACGCATGTTACAGCGATCAGCGGTGACCATGTTTATCCGTCGGAGGCTTTTGAGGTTTCACGAAAGACGGCAGTATTGTCAGTTTCTCAGGAATCGAAACACTTATTGCTTGTGCTTTACTTCTTCATCACCGCAATACGACGTTACACAAGTGTGGGAAAAATGGTCTGGATTTAGGAATATTTCAGTCTCCTGCAGCACAGCTACAACAGATTTATGCAGATAATCTTCGGCTTCGCAGGCTCTCGTTCAGAAGGGAGACGAAAATATCGGACGAATTTCTAGCAACGGCGCTATCTTCAGCGAAATCAGAAGGCAGCGTAACAGAGTATCCGTAGACAGAGCATTTCTACCCTCCATGTCCAAAGAGAATCACCAATTTCATCCTGCACTGGACCCCGCTAGCACGTCAAACGCTCAAACACGAACAATCGAACACTGCAAAAAGTTACGATGGTTCACGGTCCAGATCAACACATGACAAACAATTACAATGGCCAAATACAACTACTAATAATTTAGCTGAATAGAAATTTTCATCATCTTCGTGTCATCAAATTCTTTCACCAGCGAGAAATACATGTTAAGTATAATGAAGCTGGTAGATGACAATGCAACACAGCGATGGACATTGTGCTAGCAACCGCCCAGAAAAACTACCGCAAGCTATTCAGCTAAGAATTGAAAGAGGACCACGCGAAGCAGGTCTTCGAACACTAGCGTTCGTTTCTTTCAGACGACACTTTAAAACGATTCTGAATGCACTTAGCCAAATCACAAACAAATGGAATTGCAGAAACACGAACGAATTCGCCACGAACTCGAACATTGCGGTGTCCGTCTAGTTGGCAGTTGTTGTGTAGCTTCTGCGCTCCAGTACGAAAGCGTTAACCGCCACGCGAGCCGTTACCTTGCGCCGTAGTTTAAAGGCTTGTCGTTTTGTCACCCTTTAAACTGTTGGCGCTTCCTTTAAGATCAGGTAAATCTAAACCTCCTTTGGAAGGGTTAACAGTTTGTCCGCCCTAATGATGCTCTTGCATCTCGTGTGGCTGAGGTCGATGTTTGGACGTCTCCATACGAAGTACACGTTCACGTCATCATGCCGATTTTCGCCCCCTTCCACAGGCCAGGTGAAAACGCTAAGCGGCTTTCCCCCTTGATTTAGTTACACCCTGGCTGCTCTCTCCGCTAGTTATGGTCAAGTAGAGTTTTGTGCTTAATTCTATAAGGAATCAATACTGAGTTCTTTCCAATATGAATTGGATTCTGGAAAGTTCTATATATATATAGGCATGACGTCTCGTGTTCGGTTGTACTCGAAACCGGTTGAAGAAGACTCTGAATACGATGAGGACAATCAGCGGAAGCTCTACGAAACTGAGCTGAACGAGGATGAACTTCACGAGGTGTGTGGCCGAGTGCTTTTCGTATGAAAGTGTCACAGAAATCGCGATATTTTTGTACTGTACTATTTCCGAATAAAGTTTGTCTTAGTGAATTCGAACTTTCAATGTAGGAATTGCTTTGTGGTGATGAGATCTCGGATGCAGCTGATGTTGGTGAACACAATGAGATGGAATATCTCCCTGAGCATGCTGTATACAAGGCGTCCACTACGAGGTTAGTTTCATGCTGAAAATCCCATAACAGTTATCAGTTGAGTTTCGGTTTTTCGTCACATTCTGAGCAAACATATGAAGTAAACAAAGAAATGAATGGATAATTGCCTCTGATATCAAGAAATACTAGTGGACGCGTGTAGCACAGTAGTCGGAGACGCTCTACAGCACACACCTGGAATCGATACCCACCCCCATGGCCCACCAAGCCTTCTATCCCTCCGGGGTCAGCAGATTGGTACCACACTTCTCTGCGAGGATAGCAGCACTGGCTCGATACATCAGTAGGCCACCACGAGTCATTGTGAAGGTCGGTGACGCATCCAATCATCTACGATGCTCAGAGAAGTCGAATGTATTGCGCATTCTTCAGGTATTGATCGGCGCCGAGAGCTTTGTCGTTTATCCTTTTATCAGGAAATACCATGCTCTCTATAGGAGTTTCTTTTACATTATCTCTCCAATGTAAATTTAGACGTGTAATAAAGCCACGAAAGCGTCGTCGTGCCACCGAGAAAGACAGCAGGCTAGACCACGAGATTGATTATACGGCCACGAAGTGAGATCGAGTTCTGAAGTACTTTTTTCCCTCTTCACTGGGATACTGTTCATTCCTGTCTAGTTACTATCATCGTTACAAGAATAAGTCGTATGTGCGGAGGAACGACGTCGGGAAATACTGCCAAGTATGCAAGGCAAAGCGACTGGGAGTACGATCAAGAGGTCTTCCAAGTGACCTACAGGTATGACTATATGATTTTTTGGGGCCATCAC
The DNA here is from genome assembly GCA_900624975.1 of Angiostrongylus costaricensis. Taxonomy (NCBI): domain Eukaryota; kingdom Metazoa; phylum Nematoda; class Chromadorea; order Rhabditida; family Metastrongylidae; genus Angiostrongylus; species Angiostrongylus costaricensis. Next base: position 19,732 of record UYYA01004147.1, on the reverse strand, counting down.
TCCACTTATAGGTAGCGCACAGTTTTCTTTTCTTAATTTACAGCTTCGTAAACTGTGGATTTTGCGCTTTAATTTGGAACCCGAGCGAGCTGCTGAGCTGTGGGTGAAGGACGCGTTTTCTGATAATTCACACAGTGGCGAAGTTTGCTCGATTCACTTCCCGGAGTACGATGATGACCTTCGTACTTGTCGCGAATTACTTCCACTCGATATGAGGCCACCACATGTGTGTTTTTGTGTTCTGTCCGATGGCGATCGTTCTTTGAGAAAATTTCTTTTAGTTGATTAGCAGTAATGCAGACGATGTGGATTTTGGCAATATGGTTCTCACTTGTGTATTCTGTAGTTCCCGGAGAACTTTGAAGTCCATGATTCCTTTTGTTAGAGCACGTTCTCGTCGTCGTCGTTGGATCAGCGCTCTTAGCAATGGCGACTCACAGTGTGAGAGGTGAATGACAATGTGTGTCTTTTGTGTTGTTGTGTGTGTGGTTTTTTAATAGTTTAAACGAGAAATTCTATGGAAGCATGTGGAAAAATCGCTACTGGTTGTTGACCAGTATAGCGTTTTGTTGAATTTTTTTATTTTTAAAACTGTAGGGGTTAAAAGTCGATGTTGAAAGGTCTTGAGAGGGTGCCAACTAGGTCAGTGCAAATATCTGATCCATCTATATGAAGACGAAAAGACCAAGGGTACTGTATTTGCCAAAGTCACTTGAAAACCTCTCGACGCTACATTCTTCGCTAGCTAATCATGGTCAATTTTGGGTGTTTTGGTGATGTTTAACCCATTTTCCATGTTGTTATATGTGTATCGAGTACTTTTGGAAATGGTCTTCATATAACCTTCGTTTATAGTGAGCTCCGTGAAGCGCTGAAAAATGGAGCGACTAAATTTCTGTGTGACTGGCATTTTGCGGATAACTGCTTCTCTGTAAACACTTACGGTGAATGGAAGTTGAGGAAGGATGCTTTACCAAATCCTACTGTAAGTATGTTCTAACATTTATTTTAAGATGACATCTTTCCTATATTTCAATTTTCAGCTAGAGGAAAACGAGCGTACTAGTATGCGTGTCTATATGATCAACCACCTTGATTCAAAAATTCAAAGAGAAGAGGAATTAAGACGGAGACGGATCAATTTTCTGATGCTCAAAAAACATGCTAAAGAGAAAGTAAGTGAACATCTAACGCCTTTATCGATGTGATCTTCCAAGAGGTTCACATGAAGTGGGGAAGAAGAGTTCATCGTTTTTTTTAACCAGTTTTTTACTGTTCTATGTAGCTCTTCTGTTCAGGAACGAGTGGATAAAGAAAACACCCGTGCTGTTATTGACAAAATGCGCCGAACCTTTCCAGGACTGGCCTCAGTTGGATTGAATGACCATCATGTATATAACGATCATGGCTCTTCAATATACAATTCTGCAAGTCATGGACCTCAGAGAAGCGATGAGACCTGCTCTTCCAACTACATCGAAATAGATCCTGACATGCCATTGCTTTACGCGGATGAAACTGGTAATTTTTTAGAACAGTTTTAGATTCTTGCGCAGCATTTTTTTCTGCTTAGTATCTATCTATATTTGTTTATTTTCTGGAAGTCAAGAGGTACCGAAAATGTCCACACTCCAACTGTTGCTCTTATTTTGATTACTTTTGTGCTGTTCCGGCAAGATATATCATAATAGCTATGTTTACTATGACTGTGATAGCTGGGAATTCCAAGCTATTCCTTATGAGGAAGCTATTTTTTTGTTGTATTTGTTGTTTGAAAAGTTCTTGCATCATTCAAGGGTGCCGCTTGAAATTATTTGTTTTTCATACGTACTATGAAATTTTTTGATGAAGGAGAGCAAGAGGCGTTTTAAAAATTCATTTTTAACTGTTTCATAGTTGTGGGCTCCGGAAGATTTCTGGATATCTTAAGTGGTTCAAAAGTATTCATGGAGCAAATTAGGGTTTCGGCGGTGTGCAAGCTGCTTAACGTTTTTGATACTTACTGGTCGCGATTAATCCGATTGGAGTGGTCAACGAGAACATACCAAATAGAGGGCCTTGTTTCGGTGGCCTTTAACAGCCGGTTTTGTTCTATATTCTTTCACCCAGGAGTGCTGTTTTGCTCTAGCAAAGATTGTTTTAGAGATGGAAAAAAGGTGGCAAAAAAGTGGAGTACCCATCACTCTTTAAACTTTTTTTTTCAAAATTAGGTTCTGTCTCTATGAAGTCATTCCTTTCCCCAGTCTCTCAGCTAATTCTATCGATCTTTTGCTATCAGCAATCACTCGTCAACGGGATTGATCTGGGGAGCCCAAATCGACATTTAACCCGCATAGTGTGGTTGTGAACGCGCTACTACCCGGAAAGGACAATAGCGCGTTTGTTCTCCACCGCTCTTGATTTCAGTTCGCTGCATAGATTTCACAAAATAGAGTAAAAAAGTGGTATAACATTTTAATTTCTTTTACTGCTTTATTTAATTGCTATCCAAGCAAATGGTGGCTGCCACGTCGCTCTTGTACAAACAATTCGTTATCTTTGGACCACATTAAGGAGAAAGTATAACTTTATCATAATTTACTCATTTTTTTCAGTTACTGCCTATTCCTTGGCAAAACCCTGGACCGCAGATGTTTGCGGTGGAGATCGAACTCTCTGCCATCCTTTCCAGGGGCTAGCGCGTTCACTACCACAGCGTGCGGGGCCGTCGTTCCGCCTTTCTCTCAGTCGTGTTTTAACCTATGGTTCCCTTTTTCTTCATAAACATAACTTTATCATGCACTGTTTGGTACGAGCGGTAGAAATTTATCATCTTTAACAGACAAGCTTCTCTTTCACCTAGTCATAGATTTATATTGGACCGCCACAAAGGCTCTGAAGAGTATATAAGCAGGGTTTTTTTTTCATAAATAGGAAAAATGCTTTTTGTGTTGTTCGCTGTAGAATGTTGAGTGAGTCATGCAAATGTTCATTAACATGCTGTGACAGTGAGATGTTTCATATCTGTGAAGTAGAGAATTGCGTTAAGGCTCACTTTTTTGGCTAGTTGAAGAACTAAACTAATAACTAGTGCAACAATAAAGCAAGGTTCTATACACAAACGCACAAACGCTGGGCGTTGCACCTCAGCCAAGACGCAGCCTTATTGTTAGGTCAGAACCGGAATATACACTTTTTTCCAAGAAGACAAAAGTTCGTTTATTCCGATAGGATAAAGTTCTAGAGTTCTAGAAACTACGGTTCTTAAAAGGCGTTTTCAGCGGCAATTTTTCTACTGAGAATTTTCCCTCAGAAATTGCTTTTTGGAAAAGTGCTTGTTTTCGAATTTGAATGTGGTGTATATGTATGCGTAAAATACGGGAAAGTGGCAGCTTCGTACTGTAGCAGAGCTGTACATTTTCTGTTGGCAAATTTCAGTTATTTGCACCACAGTTTTAACTCATTTCGTCAGTTTTGTAGGAGTACTTCTTTTCTATGGTCGTTTTGCAGTATTTCACTAAGTCGTGAACAATTAATCAGCTTCATACTATCAAGTAGTCACCACAACCGTTATTTAGTGAAAGTCAGCTTTGATTTGTCTTTAAGAGCCCTACTCGTACAGAGTCAAGTTCTCATAGCTCGGAAGTAGGAAATTAGAAAAGTGGTTCACAACACAATAGAGAAATACGTTTGTTCTGTGTTGTTAAAGAAGTGTAGGGCGGATCATGATGATTGCTGACAGTCACTTTCAACTTTCCTCTTTTCCGAACTTATCTCCGCTACGAAAACGCCAAAACGTTTGCTTACGGTGCTCTCGGGAGCGCTTTTTTGTCCATGCTTTAATGAAGTTCTGAGTTGCCTCTGCGATGGTATACCCAAATTGGATTTCGTGAGGCAATATGGTATGATCTTCATGCTTTGGGATCATCACACCAAGGCTGTAGTCATCGCAAATTAGTTTTTCGAAAATAATTACCCAACAAACAGCCAAGGAGTAGATATTAGCAGATTTCTCCGTAAATTTGATTCATACTGAAGAAACCCCTATTGGGAAGTGTAGTATTCAGAAATGTGGTGCTGTACACACATGGTCGATCGTTCGACCGCGAAATGTGCCAAGAAAGTCTCTCCTGTCTGTAGATTCTATAGAATAGTACCAGAATTGTCTAGAGAAACTCCCTGCAATCCAATGGACGACTAGTTGGTGGAGATCAGTGAGTATTCCAGTGAACTACCGTACATTCTAGAGAGAATCATCTCCAGCACCATTCAACGGCATTCATGAGTGAAATTAAGTACTCAGCTAGCAGTATAACAATATCCACACCCAAATTCCAAAATTTATGGACGACGGATGAAGAACGGAATGAAAGAAGTGTTGAGAATCGAACAATTTGTGGAGGCTGCTCATGCAAACCGAAGAAAGGTTATTTTTTTCATCAACCTTATGCGAAAGTTCTAAAGGATGTATGGTCTCTGCCAGGGAACTCAGGTCAAATAACAAGTTATAAGATTCCAAATAAAAAGTCCCAGTAGTGCAGATGGCTTCCTACCGTCAATGCCATAAAAAATGATAGGATTGGCATTCTTCGCCCGTGCATTCCGTAACTTTTATGTGCTTACATGACCTCTATAGGAGTCATTTGTTAGGGGACACAGTGACCAGTATGATTTCTGTAGAGATCACTTTGCTTTCGGTTGCTGCTTTTGGCACGTGGGAATTCTTTTTTGATTTTTTTAGCATATTGACAAAATGACTCCCATATTGCTCATACCGGCCACTTTGCAGGTGGGTTAGAAGCCACTAGTTTATACGGGCTCTTGAATAACGACCGTTCGCTTGTGCGACATTTAAACAGCAGTCGTATAGAATGCATCGTACTACTTTTTTTTCAACATGCTTTGGCTTTCTCTTCTATGTATTGGTGTTGTATTTTTTGGTGATAGTGGGTTTCTTCATGGATCACGGTACTTATATACATTTAACGAAGAAATATAAAATTTGTGAATTATTAGAAACATTAGATCATGGATCTTCCATCATTTCAAAAATAATTGGAATGACACCATGGAAAATAGGGAATATACAACTATGCCTGTCACTTTTTTTCTAAGGACGGCGGCATTGTTCATTATTGTCAATTAGCCATCTGGTAGTAGAAATTGATGTTCAGAAGTTCAGCTGTGCTTAATAAGTAGATTAGTATATGTACAATTTAGATTTAAGAAATCTTCTCTACGATATTTATGATGCATCACCCTATTTATGAAGTAGCTCTGAACTGAATCATTGTGATGGTTTGCTTTATAGATGGCCTACAGGAGAACTACAATCAGGAGCCTACAACATCTACTAGTGCTCTTGATGTGGACTATTTCGAAGATTATGTAGAAACAGACGTTGAGTATTCAGATGATAGCGATTTTGAGCTGGAAATCATTAGGAGGGTAGGTTTTTTTTTCAATTTACGATAAAGTATAATCTAGCCCTTCTTTAGATGCAAAGCAGTGTCAACGTTGTTGTGTCCAAAGCACGTCATTGCGTGTTCTGTCATGTTGTTGTATCATCAGATAAATCAAAGACACAGCATCGACCGCGTACATGGCCATACGATGAGTATGTCTACCGTTTATCTTGCCTTCTAATTTTGCTGTTGTGTAGAATTATATTAAGTGTGAAACACGAAAAATATTTATCCATAATGCGATGGCCTAAGCAATTCGAAGAAGAAATTCGTCGCCTTTGGGTTAGACGACGTATAGAGCCGCTCAGTGTGTCACCTGGAACTGTTTATAAGTATCCAAAATTGACTATTTGTCAAGGACATTTAGAAGATGCGGTAACTACATTTTTATTAGCAAGTTTTTTTTTCTTTGAAAGAGTGATGTATTTATTAGGGTGTTCTTGGACGTGCTTTAGGGTATCCCTGAACAAATTGAGTCATGGTTGTCCAAGTACTGTGTGCTATGTGATGAAGAACTCGGCGATAAGAACCTTCTACTACCTTTTCCTGTGGAACAAAGTAGTAGGTAATCCATTGCCTCTTTCCGTGTTTCAAGTTCATGTTTATGAAAGCAACATACTCCTACATTGTATCACCACGTTTCAGAATTTCATGGGCGAGAAGCCTTTTTTCGAAGAAACCGTGTAATACTCTTCTACAGAAACAGCAGCAATGGGTAAATTTTGGTTCCTAATTGGACTTTGGGATATCTGGTTATGACTACAATTATTTGTTATCTGTCATTTCCAGCTTCGTGAGCGATTAACACGTGGTGCAGCTACTCACTACCGTCTGTGTCTGTTCCACTTCCCTAAAACAAGTTTCATCGAATCACATGACTGTTTTTATTTCGAGCAATCATCTCAGCCTCTCAGCCTAGTTCGTTTGATCTTATTAACCAATGGGGTTTTTAGCTAAGGTTAACTGCTAACACTATTCTTACAGTTTTACTTTAGAATATATGCCAATATGCGAGAATCCCTCGTGGTCCTCACGGTGTAGTAAAATGCCCTCTTTGCGACACATGGAATATTGAGTCAGAAACTACACAGATCCGCACACCCAGAGGAGCAGCTGAGCGAAATTTCCTTGTTGAAGTCCTTATCAGCGGAGATAAACCGGTACAGTGTAGTCGTTATGTAGTTTGTAACCGTATATAAATGCTATTATAGTTTCTATTGGTATTATATTATATTGGTGAAAAAAATATAAAAAAATATATTAAAATATTGGTGAACTGAGTGAATATCAGTGGTGTTTAAGTTTTTGTGTTGGACTCCCAGTTGAGTCTGGTACCAATTTACCGACCACGGAGGGATGGAAGGCTTAGCGAGCCAGGAGCATGGGATTGATCCCATGTGTATTTTAAGGTGCCGCTAACCACTGCGCTACATGCCCGAGAGTTACTTTCATACCAGGAAGAATCATCTTGTTAATATTTCTTCGGTGTACACATTATATGTCAGTACAGGATGAAGATGGAGTCTGAGAACTGACGAGATCAAAGATCTGAATTTTGCAGGGAAAACTTGATATATAACTTTTCCGTCCTACCTAAGTTGACGATTTGCTAAGCAGATTATTTAACAATTAGAAGCATTATGCTAGAAGGCGTTGATTAATTTCGATTTTTTCGTATTTAGAGTGACCAGAATGTCATAATGCTGGATGACTTCCTCCACTTTGCGGTACCTTTTCGCCTGCGAATTTTTACTACCTCTGGGAACATGTTATCTAACTCGAGCTTATTATTTGAAGACAATGCGACCCTGTTTCGATGCACTAGTTGCGATGTTGTTCAGCACTGGTTCTGCTTAGTAGTGTTTCTGGTGTCGGTTTTACTAACACGTTTCATGATGTACAAAAGGAGCATCTTATATCCATCACTAGCAAATTTTTGTGCCTCTGGAGCCTCTGAGTTTTCAAGGAAGGCTTCAAACAAAAATTTAGGTTTTTACTGTAAGCTCTCCCTAGGTTGTGCTTCAGTTTATCGAGAGATACTACAGTTTGTGGAGAGCAGCAACAAGTCCTTAGATGCGCAGTGGTCTTAGGCGCCCTGCAGTACACACGGGATCGATCCCCGTGCCACAGTCACGCCAAGCCCTCCATTCTTCCAGAGTCGGTAAATTGGTACCAGACTTGTCTAGAAGGATAACAGCAGTGGCTCGATACATCAGTAGGCAACCGCGATCATTGTAAAGGCCAAGTATGCATTAAATCACCTCCAAAGGATGCAGAATGTAGTCCGGTGCTTGATTCATCAACGTCGAGAGCTTTATCATTTTATCCTTTGCATATAAACATATATTCCATATTACGTCATTCTAGTACTTCTATTACCTAGTTCCACTTTCTTTCCTAAACTTCCATTTAGTTCTTGTAGGATACATTAGCGTTGTTGGTTCGGAAATACGTAAGTTGAGTCGCTATTCTCTTCTACTCTATATATATATATATATGTATATATATATATATATATATATATATATATATATATATACGTGTACATGTGCAGGGCGCGTGTGACGCAGTGGTTGGAAGCGCCAGTGCGGCACACGTGGAATCGATCCCAACGCCCATAGCCAACCAAGCCTTCCATCCGTCCCGGGTCGGAAAATTGGTACCAGACTTGTCTGGGAGTATAGCAGTACTGTATCGATACATCGGTAGGGCGCCGCAAGTTATTGTGAATGCCAGATATGCATTCAATTGCTTCCCAACGATTTTTAATGAAGTCGAATGCGTAGCGCATCCCACAGTGATAGATCAACGCCGAGAGCTTTATCCTTTTAATATACATATACAATAGTTAATTTTTTAAAAACTTTTCGCTGATAAGAAACATGTTGCATATATAAACATTCGCATATATGTATTTATATGCGTATGTACATATATATGGATATGTATATGTGTGCACATGTATGTATAAATCTATATATGCATGTATATATATATATATATATATATATATATATATATATATATATATATATATGAGGGAATGGCATCAAATAACTTACTAATTTTCAGACACTCCGAAAGGGCGTGGGAAAGTTGTCTGCGGAATCGTCAACCATTTGTAAGGTACACTTACCTGATTTGGTAGGTGACCAGAATTGTTCGTATACTTTATTTCTTTTTCATTCATGAATTGTTCCATTTTTCTATTTCATTGCTGTATTTTCGTTCATTAGGAATTGGTAACCTTAGGGCTGTCAAAATGTTGGAGTAGACCTGTGGAAGTATTTCGAAGTGAAATTACTTTTCCATTACTGCTCATTGCAATTTGAAGGATCCCTTTGAACTGATAGCAGAGCGAAAACTGGTCGCTTCCGTCACAGTGCAATGTGTAGTATGTTCGAGGTATGATCTTGCACAAAATATGACTCCTTTTCCATATGACGCTGCGAAACGGACTATGTGGGTGGATTCTATGTCTCGTAGAAGAGGGGTTCGTTCATTTTATTTTCAACTTCATTAAGAATATTAGCCTTCCTAACGAAAAAATTAATTTGTTTTTCCAGAACCGAATGCGTCTGCTAAATCGGTTGTCACTGGAAGGACGGCATTACATTTGTCCCTGTCATTTCCATCCTAATTCACTTCGGTATAGAATATGTTGTGTTTGTTGGTTTTACCATATACCACCAATGAGTAGTTGATTTTCCTTTCAATGTGATGTCATAGCGGCAATTCTTTTTGAAATATTTTAATTTTTAGATATATTCCTGGACTCGGTATTTTCAAGAAACTATATTTCCTCCCTATCCCTGACCCTAACGAGCAACCTATTACTCATGTGCCAGAGCCACAGGTTTGGTCGATTTTGCCTTCGTACTCCTTTATAACTCTTTTTCTTTAATGTGTTTACTGAAGTCGTCTTCTTTTTTTCTTTCCCTTATTAATGACTAGATTAGTTCATGTTAAACGTGAGTCTGAGTGTGATTAACACTTGTGATGAATGACACCTATAAGGAATGGTTTTACGGAAGTGGCCGATCAGACCTATAGGTCTCATTTTCTTTCCGGTGGTTTATTTTCACATGTAGTTATACACATAGTTTCACATGTCTATTTTCCTACACTTTTTTTTGTCTACTATTGACAGCATGTAGAACAAAGATCTTGTGTTAGACGTTTGTCGGGAAAACTCAGTTATAGAAAAAAAGAAGAAATGGACAAAAAGATTGGTGCATTTCAATATTATGCATATATTTGTGCTATACGTATAAAAAAATTTCAATTCTAATTGCTAAAATAATTGATAGTTATCCTGTCGAGTGGGCGGTTGTAAAGAACACTGAAGTGAAGACCCATAAGTTGCAGAACACTTAGAAGTGTTGGCAGTAATGTACCTGTATGATGAACCATAGTAGAATTTAGTAGATAACATCAGAAATATCATTAATACTTGTTGAGCGATGGAGCGAAGCCTTACATATAATCCATTCATGTTTGCAGCCCACGAAGTCCTCAAGTTTTGGGAAAATTATTGTTCATGTTCAAGAAACCAGCAAGTTCATAAAGGCTGAAAACTACGTGTCGTCCAGTTCTCAACAAGCCCGATAGGCAGCAATACAAGAGTTCACATTTGTCCAACTGGATTTTTACGTGAATCTCCAAACATCGCTTAGAAGAATTATAGTTAGGTGGAGCACACGATCGAAGCGATCGTAAGAAAATGGAAGTATGCATCAACAGGGGATTGGGAGGATTTGTGTAGTGTAAGAAGATAAACCATATAGCTAGATTATGAAGAATGTCCTATACAAATATGACCAAGCTTTAGATGATTTTGTGTTGTACATCTCTTCTACATTTCTACTTAATTCTAGGAAGACGATTACATTCCCCTTCTTGTGGATGGATTTGACAACGAAAAAGTGCAATGGCATTTGAACTATGATAAAGTCACAAGTATCGTAGGAGACATCGATGATGAAGTTAGTGGTGAAGTCACTGAACATTCGGATGCGTGTTATGATTTATATTTGGCCGAAGAAGAACAGGAAACTCAGGATCATGATGAGGTGGTTTTCTGTTTCTATTTTGTGGAGATGAGATTTTATCTGTTGTTTTAGGGAAACACAGGCATGGTTGTGGATGAAATGGATTATGTTTACCAAGAAGAAAATGTAGAGCGTGAAGGAGAGACGGATGTTGACGTTACACATAACGGTGGCTCCGAGATACTGGTTGAAGGAATACCTACTCCTTATAGAGAAGAAATTGTTGTAACGCAAAATTTGGAGTGATTCCTGTGCAGTATTTTTTGAAAGCATTTTTGTTCTTCCCTATTAATTTCTTCTGCCCCTTAACTCGTGAAAAGTGGTATGAAATGTTTAGTGTTTATAACTTATCGCGAGCTGAACATTGTTTTCATCAACATCTTTAGTTTTCGTTGTTGTATTCCTGCTGCTTGGTATTTATTTGTTGAGCTATGAGCAAAATAAAAGTGATGATTTTAAGTTTTGTAAAGATTTCCACGTTTATGGGACGTTCCTGTATTCTTTTCTCCCGTCCTTATATATCACTTCTATCACTCCGTTTCAAAGACATTGGTCCTTATGTAGAGTAGAGTAGATTACTTCTGTTGAGATTAATCTCCAAAAGACCTTCGTTAAGATTACATCATCTAAGTGGTTAAGGGTTATCCGTTGAAGTTACCGATAACATTCATGTCAAAATGTCCCTTTACCGACAATTTCTGGAATGTTTAAACTGGATTTTTTTGAATTTACTAAATAATTGGAGGTTGGGAGAGTGAAGCAGTGTTTTCTTCCCAAGGGTTTAACAAAGGTTGTGTATTACGAACGGGTCGATAATGTCAGGATCGAGGTATATCGAAAAGTGTGGGAGGTTTTTTTTTACAGGGAATAGGTGGTTGTCCCTCCACCAACCTGATTGTTCATCGATTGATCAATGAACGTCTTGAGGTGAGATGAAGACTGCCGGTGCCCGGATTTCCTATACTTGTTTTTTCCATCATGTACAATAAACAAATTCCTCGCAACGGTTTACTGCCTCATTGTGGCTGGGAGATGTTCCCGAGTGTCGGGCTGCGATGTAAAGCGCGGGAGATTCGTCCCCCCAGTAGGCCTCCCAGGCTGAGAAGTCCGAGGTTTCCATTAGGAAGCCTAGCTAAGAGTAAACCAATACCGGGATCGACCACCGTCCTGGTCTCAAAGTCCCATGGTGGGAAATCTCTATTTCGCAAGAGCGGCGACTGCCTGTGGTGGTGACGACGTGGGGAAGGCTTTGGTTAGGCAGACGTCGGGGCTGTAGTGAACCACAATGGCTAAACCAGCAAAAGTCCGAAACAATGGAAATTATGCTAGAACTTGCACATCTAGCGAAGACGAGACATCCAAGTATAATGACCAAATCCGCTGAAGAATTTCCTGGTGCCGTGTCTTAAGAATGTCTATGAAATATGTGACAATCTGGTCATTCTTAATGGATGAGCTTTCTGTTCTTTTTGGCTCGAATCGAAATGAGAGTTTATGTAGCTTTATAAAGTATGCTTATTCTCATCATTGTGTTATGCTTCCACACCCACCTTAGAGTGGTATTGTGTGTGTAACAAGTAGTTCGCTACAGTAAGAAGACAATTGGTTCTCTGAGTCTGGTCAGGTCTCTGTTGTTGGCTCTCCTACGGCCGTGACGTCACGTCGTGTCATTTGTGGTGGTCATCGTGCCTCCTGCGTCCTGCTATCCTGGGTCCGCTCTGAGGCACTTGGAATAGCTAGCTGATCGATAGCGAACATGCACTGCTGCGTTTGTCGCGCATCCTAAAATTAACCCTCTCAACGCTGCATTTTCACTTCTGTTCCGATTAGAATGCGAATGCTTACACCAGAAGTGCTGAATCGTGCCGCCACACTGACGAAAACTGGTAACTTTCGAGTCCTTTGCGAGTACTAGTCCTACTCGTGAACATAATCACTTGTTGCCGGCGGCACATGCATTCATTCTGTAGACTGTAGTCCTTTTCCATTCTTTCGTCTTTCACTCGATTTTTTTCGAACAGATCCATATTTTCTTCAGGTTCTGGAATGGCGTTCACGTTTGCCGCGTTTGCCTATCTTATCGCGCTGATAGCGGTCGCGTTTTGTATCTTCTTTGCAATATATACAGTATGTTAACTTTTTATTTACTACCAATCACAATCTTTCTCGGTAGGGTGTTATGTGGCATATAACCACAATGATGTCGAGAGATATTTGCAAAACTGCGGACCGCAAGTGTCTGCGGTGGGGAATGAACGCGCTATTACCCTTTCCGAGGGCTAACGCGCTCACCACCATGCCATGCGAGTCCTTCTTTTCGTCTTTCTCTCACCTATTTCCCTACCACAGACACCTGCGGTTCGGAGTATTGCAAATATCGCAGCATTATTGTGGTTCTATCATACATATACAGTATGTTCTACATCCCATTTTTACTACATCCGTACTTATTTGCCGTGACCGACTTTCTTTTATTGTACTTATTTGTTTTGTTTTTTTTGTGGGAGGGGAGGGGTTAATGGGGTTATGGGGTTAAGACAAAGGGAAAGCAAAGGTCTCGATTGGTGTGGTGTGTAGCATGCGGGAACCCGGTATTGTAATCGAAATCCAACGAATTTCCAAGTTTTGCTCGTATTGCAGCACCATTGTGTTTGTATTTTCCCTGATAGTTGGATAATTTACATTTGATTCGTTTCACCGGATATCCTTAATTTTTCGCCATTTACACTCCATGTTCAAATTTTCCTCGACCACGACCGACCTTACAATATTTGATGAACTGTTCTTAAACTATGCATTAAAATGCTAAAGGATTGAGGTCTCGGTGTTGATCAATCCCTGAGGGATGCGCCATCAATTAGACTTTATTAAGTATCGTTGGAGGTGGTTGAATGAATACCTGGCCTTTGCACTGACTCAGGGTAGCCTACCAATGTATCTACCCAGTGCTGCTGCTATCCTCCCAGACAAGTGTGGTATCGATTTACCGAGCGTGGAGGAATGCAGTGCTTAGTGGGTCTGGGGCGCGAGGATCGATCCCATGTCTCTTGCAGGGCGCCTCCGACCACTGCACTGTGCGCTCTCTAATTAAGCATTAATATTTTGAAGTGAAGTGTAGTATTACATTAGCTTTAATCTGTCCAAAAAGTTCAGTTGTGGCTAATGCTGAAAGAAGTTTACAATACACAATGAAAGACTAAGAAATCGAACGAAGTGGCATAAGGTTGCAGACAGCAGATTTTTATTTTTGCAATGATTGATAGAACCTTCACCATAATGACAGTTTGCTGTTCTGAACATATGTTGGCTCCAGCACTTCTGTTGCGTTGCACGTGTCATCCACAGGAATCGATTAAGTTCCCTTTTCCCTCTCTACTTTTCTTTTCTTTTTTTTTTATTTCTTCTTCTTCTCTTCTCTCTCATTTAAATATTGAATTCTGTGTTTGGTCAAGTACTATCTTCAAGTAAACAGTTACGATGCCAGAGCATTTCTGAAATTTTCATCTTAGGAAATCGAACATTTAGTTAGACCTAACTTTATATAATAATTACTTTTAGGTTATTTGCATCGATGAGCTCAAAACAGACTATAAGAATCCCATAGAGCAGTGCAGAAATCTTAATCAAGTATGTTTTTCGAGATATCTATTCACTTCTTCTCTTAAAATTCCAGCAGTGCTATTTTTGTCGTTTATATATACACATTGCTATTTGATCTAGGATTACTTACAGCAATACCGTCCCTTGTATTTTACGTTCTTACTCCTCGTTCTTGAACTTTGTGAAAAATTCGACGTGTTCATCTTCCGTAGATAGGCACAGTATAAAATGTAGGGGTACAGATTTTCTTCGATTTTGGCTTAGGCTTGATCAAGTTTCGATAATAGGGCTTTAACTGACTTTTTGCAGAAACCATTATGCTGATGTTTATTGTTAATTGTTAACATTGATATCTTACGCCTTAACAAGCCAACAGAAGGTTTTTGGTTCCACGCTTCAGTGCAAATTATTATTACCGTAGAATCCTGCTAGGTTAAACACATTAAGACATTCACGACCATGCCGATTTTTTGGTAATTTCTTGGTAACCATAAAGCTTGAGAAGTTAAAAACCAAACCAGTTTATCGAAAAGACATTGTGCTATCATTCTCATGGGCCTAGGTGCCCTCTCTTCACGAGCAGTACAAGCCTCAACACATTTTCCATCTGTCTTCCTTTTGTCTGTTATGGTTTTTTGGTTCAAACATTACGACATCTGTGAAATGATTCGCATGACCCTTGAACAGTCTCCATCTACAAATGTAGATTTTTGACATAGACCATAAACAGGTCGGCCTATCTTGTGGCTCCTTGTTCTAGGGGAAACTTACTTCTTGTTGGAGTCCACTTAGTTGTTCGTTTCGTCCATTTTTCATCTGGTATTCTCATAATATGACCAGCACATCTGTTTTCGCTATCAGCGTATACTTCTCTGATTTTCTGGAACTAATGGACCTGGAAACTAATGAGGAATCTAGTAGGTGCAGTACGTTTTCGTTGTCTTCAGCATCGCCGTAGTTTACGTACAATTTTGTGAGGACATGTGCTTCTGCAATGAAAGTGTCCAATCATAATCGTTTAAGAACGTTACCTTGATTTTAAATTCGTCATGAAAGTAGCGAAGTTAAAAGCCTAAGTTTTCGGTCATATATTACTCATATGGTCACAAATGTGTTGATTGGATTCGAATGTTCAGTTTCCTTTTCGGAAGCGGTTTTGTGTGCATATTCCTTAGCCGTCAAAACCATCGCAACATATCACTGATATATTCAACAGAACGAATGTTCTAAACTTAACCCGTTGATGGCATGATGACCTACAAATGAGTCGCACGTAGTCGGGTTTAGTGTGAGCATTTAAGATTGAAAAAGTAACAGTATTCGTCAAATCACCAGCCAACGAACTCGTGCGAGAAGGGCTTTTTTGTATATTTCCAAATACAAAATGGAACCTTCCTGGCCGACACCCGCCATAACATCTTGTGTTGGATGAGCTATCGAATGATTGCGAGAACTGCAAGAAAAGGCATGGTTCTGCGAGCCAAAGTAAACCATAAAAAAAGAAAATGGCCCCAATATAGCTCACACAGGCATTATCCGCCACGTCTACACACAATAGTGCCCATGTCTTCGCAAAGAGGTGCACGTGCATCCGGTCCTATAATGGTTTTTATTACCTGAATTGAAAATCGCTTGAACTTACATATGTTTGCCAAGCGCAAACAAAATTACGACCGACCTCTTTAATCATTACTGTGCTGATTTTTAACGTTTCGCTTGGTCAGTTATTGTTTAGAAGCTTGTGAAGTCACCACGTAGTTCATGAGAAATCTCGTTGCACTGAGAAAGGACGCTCTGAATGCTTAGAGCATCCGTAACCAATTTTGACTTACCTGAGTCCAAATCTTTCCTAGTTCTCTCAGGGTAAGACAAAGTGGCATCTTTAACGGTTTCGGGATATTTCAGGGAGTTTAGTTCTCGAAGTGACCCATTGTGCTGCAGTCGTTGAGATCTTACTCGTTCTGATAGCTGTTTTTCATCCACGCCTTGTTAAGTATAACTCGAGTAAAGGGTCCCAGACGAGAACGACAGCGAACAATTTGGGCAACATTTATAGGCTAGAGGTGGTCTTCTTGTTTATGCAACAATGCTGTCTTGCTGATTTTCGCCAACTCGAAATCCTGAATGCTGAAAAGTGGAAGGTAGAAATGTCGACACTGTGTATGAGCGAGCTAACGGTAGGTTTTTCAGATGTTCGCGCCTAATCTCACCCGGAAGTTAGGATTCTGTACTAAAGAAAGTGGAATCTTCCTCCTTGGAACTATGATAAAGGCAGATTAAAGTAACTTTTGAGGAGAACATGTTAGAATTCCAGAAAGACCTTTTCCATGGATTTTTTGATGGATTGGCTGTTCTTTCCTAACGTCGGAAGGTTATCATTTTGCTCCTGTAAGCTGCTAAGTTTTGGTGAATGTTCCGAATGTTTTTCCCGAATTTTACAGCTTTTGTCAAATTTGATTCTATTCTCTTCATAAGTTCCTCTTTTATTGCTTATCTACAATTAAGACAATAGTGAGAAATCATTCCAGTGCATATTTCCAAATTTTCTTCGTTTTGTTGAGTTTTCCGTTCGTCCCATCAATCTCCTTTTTCACTCAACGGTGATTAAGTGTAGTAGGAAGCCTCCCATCATCTCCATTTTTGGGATTTCTATTTTTCGATCCAAATGTTCCACAAAATTCTGTAATAACGTTATAACCAGTGTAACACTTGATAGGTTGTTTTTCTCATTTTCGGATGACCACTACTTCAGATTTCTTCCTTATTAGAGTTCCAGAACTATTCCAGTTTTAGAGAATGGGTGCTGATGCAGAACTACGATATTTACAAGTGTCTAGAATGGTCATCTCTTGTACTGATTCGCTATATTATAGTCATATAATCTCGATGGTGCTTTAGCGTTGGGAGCCGTCCAAACTCATAGTTCCTCACTGAAGTCGAGTGAACTATTTTTTATTCGGCTGACGTTTCGACGTCTTCGTCTTCATCGGTGCCGACGATCCTTGTCGATGGTTCACAGTTTCTCTTCTCGATGTTGCCTCTTCATCTTGCATCGAACCGAATCATCCTCAGTTGAGCATCTCGAATGAGCCGAACACACCGGTGCTTTATTTTATTTTTTTACACAGGGCAGTCATTGTTGATATGATTATCAGTTGATGATAATTTGTTTTCAACCGATGATCCACCTTCCAGCAGTCGGTATTTTGTTAGCTAGCACATGGTGAATAGCAAAGCAATAATTTCGTGTGTTCGGCTCATTCGAGAAACTCAACTGAGGAAGATCTGGTTTGATGCGACACGAAGACGCCACATCGAGAAGCGGAGCAACTGTGGACCATCGACAAGGAACGTCGGCTCTGATGAAGGCGAAAACGTCGAAACGTTAGCCGAATAAATATCTCGTATCATCCTCGTGTAAGTTCAACGATATAAACACACGTTGATTGTTATAGTGCCAAGGTTAAATGACGGTCGGTTTCAAAACTATTGTTGAACTATTTTTCATGTTTTTTTGGCTTAAGGTGCTTTATTTTATTAGTTCTCGTACCACCACATTAAACATGATAGGCTTTTAAGTGGGTTTCTTTCACGCCTGTAATTCATAAATTGAGCAATGGATTAGGTAAAATTTGTTTCTATTCCTGTCTTTATACATCAAATTAGGAATCAGTTTGAGAGCAGTTGGACGATTTCCTCTGTACATGTCTTATTACAGTCTTTCCAGAGAAAGCCTAAGACGTTTTGATTGAGGCTGACTTCAAACTGCCTTCCATTCATTTCACGGCCACTTAACTATAGGCTTTTGTAATAGTTCCCAGGATCGACTTTCTCTTAACCTCGGCATTGGAATATAGGCTTTTGGCCAAATAAGTGCAGATTACAATCTATGTATACTCATGTACACCGATGTTCACATACACGATTGTTTTCCACAAGGAAGGTATAGGTTAATACTACTGAACACCACAAACAAAAGTACATCGTGTGAATCGAATTGTTGCAAAACCAGTAACTAGTATCTTCGTGTATGCAAAATCTTCAACCCATGATTTATCAGTAAGAGACGCGCTACGTAGCCATGTGACAAGCGCATTAGACGACACTAGTTTACGTACTGATAAAATCTACAGACCTTCATGTGATGTAAGTATCCGTAGATTTTATCAGTATGTTGTGTGCTAAAGCGCTGTTATTCGTTGTTTTTCTTGCATTGCTCAAAGCGATTATTTCAGCTCATTCTGCCCGAATATGTGATTCAAATGTCCTACACGGTCCTATTCCTTCTAAGTTGGCAAATGTTTGCGATATTGATGAATCTACCGCTTGCAATTTATCACGTTGCTACGTGAGTACATCTTTTTTTCTTTTCTGGATACTTTGTTTATTAAATGTTTTCTTCGTTTTAAAGTACTAACCTTTGGATTGAGTCTGGATGTTTTACTCGTTCCGATTATGATTCCGCTAACCCTCAAATGACACAATTGCCAGCCAATGAGCAGTCGTTTGTTTCTTTCGCGCGTAAGTGTGGATCAGTGTCTCTATTTCGTACACACCTCTTTACGACAGTGATGATGTCGTTTTAAAGTGGTGAAATTGTATAACTAGTAAAGGATTCTTGTGTAGTGTGCAGGGAACTTCTGCAGTCCAGAGCTTTCATGATCATTTCTATATCAAGGCGGAAGTGCTTTTTTTGTCGACAAAATTTCCGCAAAATGGTCTCACTCTATTTCAGAAAGTTTGGTTATCGTATTAATATGAACTTCATGCTAAATCCCACATTGGCACCCTTCTTGTTTTTTGGCTGTGTTCGCTTCATTCCTTTTGGAGATAACTTGAATGAGTAACGTATAGACGATGGAGAATAAGGCAGACTAGGATAGTTACGAAAGTAATACGATCTCCCGACTTGTACAACCACAGGGATCGCTTGATCCTGCATTTGGAGCGAAACTTGCAGTTGACGGGTAATCTGTGATCGGAACCAACGTGTTGATAAAGAGTGAAGGTAGGTTTTTTTCATAAATTCCGGTATAATTTTATCTGGACCGAATTTGAACAGGATCTTCAATGACAAAAATGTTCCGTTGGAAGTGCCAGATGTCACCGCACATGTTAGCGAAAATACGAGTTGACTCCAATTTTTAATATGGGAAATAATAGTCGGAATCAGGTTTAAGCCAGAACGTTTTAGCTCTTAATTGCTGGTTGAAAAGAATATGGTAGAACCTACAAGTTTTTGACAGCTGGACACAAGTTTTCGCTTCTAAACAAAGTGAAATTCTGGTCTTTTGGATTCGAGGAGTATTATTTCTTCGCTTTTTCTCACGTCAGAACTTGTATTGCGAAGACGGATACACAAGGGAACAAGTGTAATTTTGTCCATTAGGTCACGGTATCGTTGTTTTCTGTTAGGGGCTCGTGCATGGGGAGTTTTAAAAATTTTAAGTTTATTTTCATTACAACGTTGCTGAGATATTTGCAAAACTCTGGACCGCAGGTGTCTATGGTGGGGAACGAACGCGCTATTGTCCTTTCCGGGGAGTAACGCGTTCACCACCACACCATGCGGGTCCTTCGTTTCGCCTGTCTCTCAGCTATTTCTATCGATCTTTTTGCCACAGCAATCACCCGTCA